>WOXC01000875.1:0-99111 GCA_011680675.1 Gymnobelideus leadbeateri
TTGGCTTTGTTTGTGCAGAAGCTTTTCAATTTAATGTAATCAAAATTATCCATTTTGCATTTTATAATGCTCTCTAATTCTTGTTTGGTCCTAAAATCTTCCCTCTCCACAGATCTGTCAGGTAAACTATTCCTTGCTTTCCCAAATTGCTTACAGTATCATCCTTTACACCTAGATCATGCACCCATTTAGACTTGATTTTGGTATATGGTGTTAGATAGTGATCTATGCCCAGTTTCTGCCATACTGTATTCCAGTTTTCCCAGCAGTTTTTGTCAAATAGTGCATTCTTATCCCAAAAACTGGGGTCTTTGGGTTTATCGAACAATAGATTGCTATATTCATTAACTGCTGGGTCTCCTGCACCTAATCTATTCCATTGATCCACTACTCTACACCTCTGCCAGTACCAAGCAGTTTTGATGACTGCTGCTGTATAATACAGATTAAGATCTGGCATAGCTAGTCCACCTTCCCTAGCATTTCTTTTCATTAATTCCCTTGATATTCTAGACCGTTTGTTTTTCCAAATAAATTTTGTTATTATTTTGTCTAACTCTACAAAGTAGTTTTTTGGTAAATTGATTGGAATGGCACTAAATATATAATTTAGTTTGGGTAAAATTGTCATTTTTATTATATTAGCTCGACCCAGCCACGAGCAATTGATATTTTTCCAACTATTTAGATCTGTTTTTATTTGTGTGAGAAGTGTTTTGTAGTTTTGATCATATAGATTCTGGGTTTGTTTTGGCAAGTAGATTCCCAAATATTTTATAATGTCTACAGTGACTTTAAATGGGATTTCTCTTTCTATCTCTTGCTGTTGAGTTTTATTAGAGATGTACAGGAATGCTGAGGATTTATGTGGGTTTATTTTATATCCTGCAACTTTGCCAAATTTATTTATTGTCTCAAGTAATTTTTTACTTGATTCTCTAGGATTCTCTAAGTATATCATCATATCATCTGCAAAGAGTGACAGCTTGGTCACTTCTTTGCCTAATTTGATTCCTTTGATTTCTTTTTCTTCTCTAATTGCTACTGCTAACGTTTCAAGTACCAGATTGAATAAGAGGGGTGATAGTGGACACCCTTGTTTCACTCCTGATCTTATTGGAAAGGCTTCTAGTTTATCCCCATTGCATATAATACTTGCTGATGGTTTTAGATAGATGCTAGCAACTATTTTAAGGAAGGCTCCATTTATTCCTATACTTTCTAGTGTTTTTAATAGGAATGGATGTTGTACTTTGTCAAAAGCCTTTTCTGCATCTATTGAGATGATCATGTGGTTTTTGCTAGTTTTGTTGTTGATATGCTCAATTATATTGATGGTTTTCCTAATATTAAACCATCCTTGCATTCCTGGAATGAATCCTACCTGATCAGGGTGTATTATTTTTGTGATAAGTTGTTGGAGTCTTTTGGCTAATATTTTATTTAGAATTTTTGCGTCTAAATTCATGAGGGAGATTGGTCTATAATTTTCTTTCTCTGTTTTATCTCTTCCTGATTTAGGAATCAGTACCATATTTGTGTCATAGAAAGAGTTTGGTAGGACTCCTTCTTCACTAATTTTCCCAAATAGTTTGTAGAGTATTGGAATCAATTGTTCTTTAAATGTTTGATAGAATTCACTAGTGAACCCATCTGGCCCTGGAGATTTTTTCCTAGGGAGTTCATTGATGGCTTGTTTGATTTCTTTTTCTGAGATGGGGTTATTTAGGTAATTCACTTCCTCTTCAGTTAATCTGGGCAATTTGTGATTTTGTAAATATTCATCCATTTCACTAAGATTGTCATATTTATGTGCATACAATTGGGAAAAATAATTCCTCATTATTTTTTGATTTCCTCTTCATTGGAGGTAGATTCACCCTTTTTATTTTTGATACTCATAATTTGGTTTTCTTCTTTTTTTTATCATATTGACTAAGGGTCTATCAATTTTGTTGATTTTTTCATAAAACCAGCTCTTGGTTTTATTTATTAATTCAATGGTTTTCTTAATTTCAATTTTATTAATCTCACCTTTGGTTTTCAGTATTTCTAATTTAGTACTAAATTGGGGATTTTCAATTTGTTCTTTTTCTAGCTTTTTCAATTGCATGTCCAATTCACTGACCTCCCTTCTCTCTGCTTTAATTAAGTATGCACTCAGGGATATAAAACTTCCCCTGAGAACTGCCTTTAGTGCATCCCACAAATTTTGGTATGTTGTTTCATTATTATCATTCTCTTGAATGAAATTATTGATTGTTTCTATAATTTCTTCTTTGACCCACCAATTTTTTAGGATTAAATTGTTTAGTTTCCAATTAGTTTTTAGTCTATCTTTCCATGGCCCTTTATTGCATATAATTTTTATTGCATCATGATCTGAGAATGATGCGCTTACTATTTCTGCCTTTCTGCACTGGATTGTGAGGTTTTTATGCCCTAGTACATGGTCTATTTTTGAGTATGTACCATGCACTGCTGAGAAGAAAGTAAATTCCTTTTTATCCCCATTCAGTTTTCTCCAGAGATCCATCATATCTAGTCTCTCTAAGATTCTATTCACCTCCTTAACTTCTTTCTTGTTTATTTTGAGGTTAGATTTATCGAGTTCAGAGAGGGGGAGATTAAGGTCCCCCACTAGTATAGTTTTGCTATCTATTTCTTCCTCTAATTCCTTTAACTTCTCCTCTAGGAATTTGGATGCTATACCACTTGGTGCATATATATTAAGTAGTGATATTGCTTCATTCTCAATGGTGCCTTTTAGTAGGATATAGTTTCCTTCCTTATCTCTTTTAATTAGATCTATTTTTGCTTTTGCTTTATCTGAGATAAGTATTGCTACCCCTGCTTTTTTTACTTTAGCTGAGGCATAATAAATTTTACTCCAACCTTTTACCTTTACCCTGTGGGTATCCCTTTGTTTCAAATGTGTTTCTTGAAGACAGCATATTGTAGGATTATGGTTTTTAATCCATTCTGCTATCCGCCTCTGTTTTATGGGAGAGTTCATCCCATTCACATTCACAGTAATGATGACTATCTGTCTCTTCCCTTCCATCCTATTCCCTCCCCTGTTTATGTTTTTGTTTATTCCTTCTCCCTTCCCCTCCTTGAAGTTTTCCCTTTTGACTGCCCCCTCCCTCAGTGTTCCCACCCAGTGACCCCCCTTCTTAACCTACCCTCTCCCCTTACTACTATTTCCCTCCCTTATAATCCCTCCCTTTAGTCTCCTCCTTTTCACCCCCCCCTTACCCTCCCACTATCTATAGGACACAACAAATTTTTATACTTATCAGAGTAAATTACTCCCCGTTTGATTCCAAACCAATGAGAGTAAATTTCAAACAATGCTCCTCTCCCTCCCTCCAATTCCTCTATTTAATGAATTTATGTGTCTATTCACGTTAGATTCTTAAACTTCACTGATTAATTTGATCCTTCTTTGAACCAGAACCAGTGAGAATAGTGTTTAAATGATGTTCCTCTCCCTCTTACTTTCCCTTCTTCTATAGTGTGTTTTGATGCCTCTTCAGATGGCATATTTTACCTTTTCCTAGCTCATCCTTTCCTTTTTCCCATTACAGTACCATTGATCCCCTTAATAGTCTTTTTTTTTTTTAGACTCCATGTTAGTGCATTCATACCCACACCCTCTAAGTATAACCCTTTTGCAGGTCATGATAATCATAGAGATTTCAAATATTGACAGTTATCAGCTCCACATATAGGGATGTGAACATTTTGCTCTTGTTGCATCCCAGGTAATGAGCTTGTGTTTGTGGGTGTGGGTATGTGCACTTCTGCATGTGTGAGTCTATGTTACCCTTGTTTACCTTTTTATGTTCTTCTGGAGTCTTGTAATTGGAGATCAAATTTTCCATTGAGCTCTGGCTTTTTCATTAGGAAAGTCTGGAAGTCCCTTACTTCATTAAATGTCCATCTCCTTGCCTGAAAGATTATGCTCAGTTTTGCCGGGTAGTTAATCCTTGGTTGTAGTCCTAGCTCTCTTGCCCTACGAAATATCAAATTCCAGTCCCTCCGCTCTTTTAATGTAGAAGCTGCTAGGTCCTGTGTGATCCTAACTGTAGTTCCTCGATATTTGAATTGTTTCTTTTTGGCTGCTTGTAGAATTTTTTCTTTAATCTTATAATTCTGGAATTTGGCTACTATATTTCTTGGAGTTTTCAGTTTGGGATCTCTTTCAGGAGGAGTCCGGTGAATTCTATCAATAGCTATTTTATCTTCTGATTCCAGGACCTCAGGACAGTTTTCTTTGACAATCTCTTGGAGGATGTTGTCTAGACTGCTTTTCTCATCGTGGCTTTCTGGTAGACCAATAATTCTTAGGTTGTCTCTCCTGGATCTGTTCTCTAGGTCAGCTATTTTTCCAGTGCGATATTTTACATTTTCTTGTAATTTTTCGATCTTCTTGTTTTTTTCGATTGACTCCTGCTGCATCATAGAGTTCTGAGTTTCAGTTTGGTTGTATCTAATTTTTAGTGAATTATGGTCTTCAGTAAGTTTTTGAAGTTCCTTTTTTAGGGAGGTATTTTCTTTTTCCAAGTTGGTCATTGCCTCCCTGATTTGGTCTTTAAAATTTTTCTTAAGCTCCTCCAGGAATGCTATTTGGGCTTGAGACCAGATCATGTTTCCTTCTGTGGTCTCTGGTGTGGGCAGAGAGTCTATATTGTCCTGTGTGTTTTGTTGTTCTTGCCCTGCATAGTATGCTCGAATAGACTTTCTTGCCTTCCCCTTCTCCTTTTCAGCTTCCTTCCTTCCCATTGTGACTTCCTGTTTCTTAGTGTCTCAGGCTATGAGTTTGGGGCCTGATCCTTGACTTTGAATACCTCTGGGTGGCTAGTTTATGGCTAAGTCAGGGAAGTCAGTGAGGAATGTAGATGTGTAGGTGGGGATGAGTCTGACCACTTCATATTTCTGCCTCTATACCCCTGGGCTATAAGTAGGCTTTTGTTGGTAAGGTGAGGTGGGGCTAGTTGGGTCCCCTCCCTCTCTTCTCTTCAAATTCCTGGCTGTCTCAGTTACACCCTTTCTTGGAGATTCTCAAGCCTGAGGCTATTTCCATTAACTTGGGATTTCAATCTGGGTGGGAGACTTATCTTTGGGTTTTCTGCTTCATGAAGGAGGGATGGGAGGATCGGAGCAGCTAGAATTTACTTTGCCATTCCAGCCCCTGTATCATACAGGCAGGCAGTTTCTAAATTTCCAGGCTGGGGGCTGAATGCAGCCTGAGAAGCCACTCTCTCCACTGGGGGCCCGACTCTCCTACCTGGCTCCAATGATCCGTTCCCTCTGCCAGATGACTGCGATTCGTCCTTGGTAAGTCTGCAGGCTGGGGCTTTTTCTCTCTCTGGTGTAGTCTGCTTGCCTGCTCTTAGGTCTGAGCTGTGCAGACCCCACGCGCTCTGTGCTCGACCTGTGCGGACACTCTGGGCACCCTCCTGTGCTGGATTCTGCCACACTCTGTCTTCCACTGGGCTTCGTCACTCCGGAATCTGCTCAGATTTACCCTTTTGGACTTAGTGACAGAGGAGCTCAGCGAGGTTACTGCTTCCTTTCCGCCATCTTGGCTCCGCCCCAGGATGGGTCATACTTAAGTAGGATTATAAGAAGCAGGAAATGAATGAGTTGAAAAGGAGAAGAGACTCACAATAGAGGGGAAAGGTTATTAGAGCAATCTGATAGAAAAAAAAATGAGATCACAATTATTTGTGTTTAGCTAGGAGAAAGACCATCCCTTTATTAGAGACTGGAGTAAAGGAAGAAATAATGGGGAATGTATCATTGAATCTATGAAGTATAGAAAATGGATGAAAAGGATAGAAGGGGAGAACTCAAAATAAATGGCTCCCATTTTCTCACTAAGTTGTAAGGTACCATCCTTAGCTGAGAGAGTGGGGAAAGTGGGTGGTATGAGAGGAATAAAAAAAGATAAGAAAGTTGAGAATAGCTTTTGTGGAGAGTAGGCTAAAGCATTATATAATGAGGAGAAAAAATACACCTTGTTGGAGTTGTAGCACAGATGAGATCAGATAATATAAATTGTTAGTGGAAATGGTTATAGCAGATGTCCCATTTCTTCCAGTTCCATTTCAGGATCATGTGGGTAGAAGTGGGTTATGGAGTAAGTTATCTAGGGCTAGGGCTTAGCAAGCCATGAGAAATAAAAAAAGGAAAAAAGTAAAAAAAAAAGATTTGTAAACAGGATAGTATAAAGTTTAAATGATTAAATGAAGGGTTGTAACTGAGAAGGAAAAGGTAGGAAGGAAGCAATTAGGGAAACAAATTATTGAGTACCTCCCATGTTCCAGGCACTATGCTAAGTGCTTTGCATAAACTTTTTTCTAATTCTCACAACAATGATAGGAGATAGTGTGCTATAATTATTCATCTTTTGCAGCTGAAGAAAGGGGGTCCTACAAATAGAAACAGCTAAAGCATTATTGTGTTAACAGCAGGTAGACATCCAGATACTACAAGGGAGTAAGGTAAACCAGTCAATTTGTTGTCCAGCAAAGAATACCAGGATAACTCAAGTGATTAATACAAAATGAGAGATAATATTGATTAATGCCTAGGTACTTATATGCTCAAATGTATGTGATCTAATCAAGTCAAGAGTTCCCTTAGAAGATGCAAATGCTAGCCCATTCTTGGTAGTTACAGTTTTATGTTTTGTTTTTTTTTAATGATATAGTCTCTTTGATTTAGTATACACACATGAACAATCCATAGTTTTATAAGTAGGCATGCTATTGTTTAATTTTAAAATATTTATGTGGTTTTTATTTTAAAAGCAAAATACAAACTAGGATAAATTTAATCAAATATACCAGTTATTTTTCTTTGGAGAAAATCATATTTATTTTTCTTATGCCAAATAACTGAAAGCAGCTATTGGCATTTGGTCCCATGACAAAATAATTAGCAATTTTTTTTTTAAGCAATTGGGGTTAAGTAACTTGCTCAAGGTTACACGGCTAGTCATTATTTATGCGTGGGTGCTCATTTTCTGAGGCCGGATTTGATCTTGGGTCATCCCAACACCGAGGCCAGCGCTCTTACTCACTGCGCTGCGTAGCCGCCCCTTTAGGGCAATTGGGGTTAAGTAACTTGCCCAAGGTTACACGGCTAGGTTTTTGTTTGTGTGGATTAAGTGTCAGAGGCTGGCTCCGAACTCAATTAGCAATTCTTGAGAACACCATCCAGTCAAGGAACAATAAATTTCACAGAATGAATATTTGTGAATATTAGAATTTTGTTGTCATAAAGTTTATAAGCCACATAAAAAATGATCTTATTGGGGCGGCTAGGTGGCGCAGTGAATAGAGCGCCGGCCCTGGATTCAGAAGGCCCTGAGTTCGGAGCCGGCCTCTGACACTTAATCCATACGAACAAAAAAAAAAAAAAAACCTAGCCGTGTAACCTTGGGCAAGTTACTTAACCCCAATTGCCCTAAAGGGGCGGCTAGGTGGCGCAGTGAGTAAGAGTGCCGGCCTCGGAGTTTGGATGACCCGAGATCAGATCCGGCCTCAGAAAATGAGCACCCACACATAAATAATGACTAGCCGTGTAACCTTGAGCAAGTTACTTAACCCCAATTGCTTAAAAAAAATAAAATAAAATAAAAAAAAATTAAAAAAAAATGATCTTATTAAAGCTTTGAACCAAAAGGAAGCAAAGTTGTAGATATTTTTAAAAAATCAAAGAATTGGAATTTCTTATAGTTTCAAAGTTAATTTCGGGGTGGCTAGGTGGAGCAGTGAATAGAGCACCAGCCCCAGAGTCAGTAGGACCTGAGTTCAAATCTGGCCTCAGACACTTAACACAAAATCTAGCCATGTGACCTTGGGCACTTAACCCCAATTGCCCTCCAAAAAAAAAAGCAAAAAAAAAAAAAGAGTACATCATCAAAGTTAATTTCATCCTTCTATTGAACAGATATTTGCTGTGCTCTAATACATTTGTCTGTTTGCAATGTTTTGGGTTGATACTTCCATAATATAGAAATAAGCTTGAAGTTGTTTCCACCAGATTTCTAGAACTGAAGAAATCTAGAAAACCAACTTCTACATCCTTTCTTACAGAGATTCTGACATGAGATCCAAATGTAGTCCTGTACCATACCCTGAAACAGGTTGTTTTGTTTTGCTTTGTTCTGTTTTTAAAGCAAAGGCCTAGATCATCATGTGGGTAGAATATTAGAGTTATTTTATTTTAATTGATTAATTAATGTTAACAATATTAAGAAAAATGAATAAATGGCTTACATTTCCTAAAGTTGTTCAAATTGATATTATTTTCTACCTTTAACACCTTCACCATAGGATTCTTAGTGAAAAAGAGTCCATAGACGTAGTAAGAGGTGTTGGTATAGGACTACATTTGTGAGGAGAGTTGCTTTTTGTGAGTATTAGTTTTTCTAAACTCCTTTGTTACTGAAGATATAAGAGCTACCTGTAGGCTTATTACTGTGAATTGTTAGTGATCACTTTCATGGTACAGCTTTTCCCAGGAGACATAGTCATAACTGAATCCTTACTCATGAATCATGATGAAGATGGAGGTATATGGAGTATGAAAGATGGGGCACTAGACTGGGAAATCTATAAGCTTTTTCTTATGTCTAATAGATAATTGTCAAATCAAGTAAGCACAAATTTATTTAAGGTCTACTATGAAGCCAGCCCTGTATTAGTTTGTCTGGGAACACAAAGAATACACAGTATAATAGTCTCTGACTAAAAGAAAAGTATAATTATATTGGAGAGTAGAGACGTGGATATATTAAACTATTAAAGACCAATAAAAGATAGCAGTAATCAGGTCCTGAATTGCAGAGTTTAGGTTCTGTAGGCATTATGAGAAGATTTCTTTATAATCTCTCCTGTACCTATGCAAGGAGAGATTGGTTTCAACTTGCCAGGTTTTCCAGTGCAACTAGCATATCAGAGTTACAAGGAAGTTGAAATTTTGAAAATATACTAGCCCTTTTTTTTATTTATCACTTATGCCTATGACAAGTGATATACATAATTAGGAAAACATCAGATCAGCTCCTCAACACACAATCTACATATTACTTTCCTAGTCCCTTTGAATGTCTCAATAGAATCCATATTATTTTATGTCATTAAAAAGATACCTGAATTGAAATTTAAATAGAGAAACACAAAAAGTTGTTATGATCCTCAAAAGAAGCATATGTGGTTCAGAAAATCACAACCTTGTGAAAATTTTATTCATTCTAGACTTCAGTGAGAGTGAAAGAGCAAAAGTAGTTACAGGGAAATGTTTCTCTGAGAAGCAATATTCTTAATTCTCAATCCTCTCCCAGGGGAGTGTAGATTGAATGTCTGACAAAATATTGGATGCACAGTGAACAGCCTTCATTTGACACAGGAAGCAAGGTTTGTGGTGCAATCCACTGGAAACTATTAAAAATCAATCAGGTGGCAGGGTGTTTGCTATACCTGATTTAATAAAAGAGGAGATAAGGCTCCACGAAATGTCAATGACCGAAACAAGGTTAAACAGAAGACAGTTCAAGCAATTCACTTGAATTTAAATCATCACATCTGGAAGATGAGAGTTTGTGTTTGTGTGTGTGTGTGTGTGTGTGTGTGTGTGTGTGTATTCACACACAAACAAATCCATATCTGTGTATTGGCTCATCCGTCTTTTTAAGGACTGGATCCCATTCACAAATTTTCTTACCACACTTTAAGCAAGGTGTTACAGTTGTTAAGAGTTTGTCATCTCTTATATATGGCCATGCACCAAGCCATGTTGTCCAGCCACTGTTGTTGCTCCTGCTACTGTACCCTCCCTCAGAGATCTACAGCTCCTGTCCTAAGGCTAAGCTGATTCATGAGGGGTCACCATACCTTTTGTTTGCCTACCTCAACCATGCCATCCACACAATGAGTGTCACCAATCCCTATTTCATTTTGCAGTTCTTGGGATTAGAAAAATAATTAACATTTTGGCAAAACCTAGTTACTAAAAATAAGATGTCTCTATTTTATGGAAAGATAAAAAGAATGGCCATCCCAATTACATTGTTATATTTTTCATGGCCATTTTTTAAACATCTCTGATATATGTCAGATATTGAAACATATTGTGTAAAAATAAAAGGCTTATAAGTCATCTTCAGTATACCTGAGAGAAGGGAGGGTGAATCTCTATTCTTCGCCATCCCAAACTCATCACCAATGGTGTTGCCACCTAGGGGTACAAACATACAAGGGTGTGGATATATGGATCTAATGTGTTGGTACCCAACCTGAGAACTGATCAGAGACTTCAGCATTCTATGTTGCCCATGTAGCTGACTGAAGGTCATTTTTAGTGCTGCGATGGTCCTGGGGGTTACTCTACTGTCAACTAGTCATTTGGGGTGCTATTTACCTCATTCACTTTTCATTTTCTAAACTTCATGGTCTAAGATATTTGATGAACACCCAAACCTAGATATAAATCTTAAAATGGTATTATTTAATTTACACTAAAGAATACTTTGTGACAATAAATAATATCATTTAATAAATTTTATTGGGATTCATAAGTTTAATGCAAGTGTAGTATTCCTTTGACTGCTTCATTTGGCCTATAACAGAATCACCCACAGGGCAGTTATTTCCAAATGCAGCAAGTAATATGAATATAAAAGCTTTTGTTCATCATTCTTTATGTTTTATAAACCATAAGAGCAAGCCTGATTCATTTCTAAAAGAGTAATAAGGTGCTAAAACATAACCCTAGACACTTTGTTTTTATTGTGATAAAAGAACAATATTGTATAGAGTAGAGAATAGAGAAAACACTTTTATTGGTGGTTCTAAAGCAGAAAAGAAGAAGAGGAAGAGAAAGAGGAAGAAGAAGAAGGAGAGATTAATACACATTTTCAAAGTCTGAAAAAATATGCAATATATCACTTGGGCTTTTTTTATAAAATAGAGTGAGGTAAGTGTCTTCTCATTCCTCTTCTCTAGGGGTTTGCCTATCCTTGATGGTTTTACAACATTCATACTTTTTTGTTGGTTGTTTTTTCTATTTCCATTGATGTAGTGGCTGTATGTGTCACATTATTGCCTCTTTTTATTTGATTATATCTCCCTTAAATAACTTAAATCTTTCCATGTTTCTCTGCATTCATAGTATCTTTCAGTTCTTATAGCACAATAATGTTTCATTCCATTCATGTACAACAGATTGTTTAGACATTGTCTAGTCTATGGTTATACAGTCTGTCTGAGGTGTTTCTAATACTTTCTTTAAAAAAAACCCAATGACTTTTATAAATATTTATCATCAATTTTCTTCTTATCAATGACTTCCCCAGGATGTATGCTTAGTTTTGGAATCTCTTGTTCAAAGGGATGGACACTTTAGTAAAATTAGTATTTCATTTTTTTTAAATGGTGGAAATGATCAACAATTCCATCAAGAAGACACTGGTCTGTGTATCTTCCCACAACCCCTCTAAAATCAATCATTTGTCATTTTTTCCCCAATTTGCTAGGTATTTCAGGAATTCTTAAAGATATTTTGAACTCTATTTCTCTTAATAGTCATTTGCAGCATTTTTTCATATGAATTTTAATAGTAATTCTTCTGAATTTCTCTTCTTTTAATATATGTCTTTTTGAAAAATTATTGCTCATATGCCACAAAAACTTAGGTATTAGAGCATGGCTTTTGGAGAGATATGTATGTACTTAAATACACTTACATGCGTATATATATATGCATCAATATACATATTTAAAACACACACACAAAAGCACACACACAGAGACATATATGTATATATATATGTATATATATATATATATATACACATACATGTCTATTTATAACACCTGCATGGATATACTTTTGATACCAAGTCCTTATCAGAAAATATTTGATGCTTTTTACAAATTCAACTCATTCCTTATCTTAGATGCAGATATTTTGTTTGTGCAGAAAATATTCAAATTTTATCTTTTGCAATTGTTTGTATCCTTTACACACACATTATATATATATATGATATATAATATTAATGTATAATAATATTAATTAATGTATAATTAATATTATATATCATGTATATGTATGTGTGTGTGTGTGTGTGTGTGTGTGTGTGTGTGTGTGTGTGTGTGTGTGTGTGTATATATATATACTGCCAGCAGGAGGTGGGCATTCCACGGAAGAGTTGAAATGAACATGAGCCAGGCAAGACAGTGGAAACTGAGCCAATTTTATTCATCTGAGGGTCCAGTATATATCCTATAGCTAAAGAACTTACATCATACTTTCTTTCTTTTTTTTTCTTTGCTTTTTTTTGTAGGGCAATTGGAGTTAAGTGACTTGCCCAGGGTCACAAGGCTAGTTTTTGTGTTGTGTCTGAGGCCGAATTTGAACTGGGGTTCTCCTGACTCCAGGGCCAGTGCTCTATTCACTGTGACACCTAGCTGCCCCAACATCATATTTTCTCATGGGAAACTTCACATACTTTGCAATACAAGGCACCTAACTTGCAGCTTTGGTAGAGGCTACTCCCATGGAATGCTTCCCTGCAACAGTGGCCAGAGTTTCAAGGACAGCCAGAATGTTCCAAGCCTCCCTTGCATGAGGAATGTGTAAGAGGGGTGGGGGTTGGGGGGAGGGGAGGTTGTGATGGAGAGTCAACCTGAGATAGTGGGCCTAGTCTGGATTCATGTTCATGGGATGCAGATCCCTCAGAGTGCACCCATGAAAGAACCCCCAGATCCCTCAACAGCATCCCCATATATATACATATATATGTATGTATGTATGTATCCTACCCATAGCTATTAAAGATGCATAATATTTAGGTATGTTTAATGTTAGAGTAGGATATCAATTCTGAATGTACCATAAATTACAGCATAAATTTTTGTTCTAGGTTTAATTTCTGCCAGACTGATTTGCAGTTTTCCTAGTAGTTTTTTTTTTAAGTTTAATCAAATTTTTTTCTTTCTCAAATAATCTGTTTTTTTTTTAACACTGACAATTGTGTACAGTTGTTCCAGACACCTCTCTCTCTCTCTCTCTCTCTCTCTCTCTCTCTCTCTCTCTCTCTCTCTCTCTCTCTCTCCAATTAATATTTGATGCTTTTGGTGACTGCTGTTTAAAATATATTTGAAATGTGAAAGTATAATTTTCCCTTCATGACTAATGTCTTTCAAATATTTCCTCTATTATCATAAATCTATTCTTTCTTCAAATAAATTTTATTATTATTCTACTGACTTTTCTAAGATTTATTTTAGTAGTTTGTTATAATATTAAACTAAAAATTACTTTTGATAATGCCACTTTATGATATTGGAATAGTCCATCCATGAGAATTAATTATATCTTCATCTATTTTTGGCATTCCTTATTTCTTAAAGGAGTATATTGTAATTAAAACTATAAAAAGGTTTTTTTTGTATGAATTTACAGCTTGATCATCAAATGTTTAATGCTCTGTCTACTTATTTGGGGTAGAATTTCCCTTTCTATCATTATCTCTTAAATTTTGTTATGTAGAAATGTCACTGATTTCTGAGTTTTTTTTTTTTTTAAATAGGTTGGAAATTGGCTTACACTATTAATTGCCTCAAATAGATTCTTAGCATCTTTAAAATGGTCTAGAATTTTAAAGTGAACCCTCATGTCACCAAAAAATAATAATAGTCTTATTTCCTACTTGTACAACTTTTTACCTTTAATTTCTGCATCATATTGAATTGCTATTGTTACCATTTCTAAAAGTTTTTCAAGGAGTAGTGACAAGAATGGGGTCTCTTGATTAACTCCTTTAATTATTGGGAAAACGTTTATTATCTTTCCATTGCATGTGATGCTTCTGTCTTTTTCTATTTCAGTATGTATTTTCAGAAGTTAGCTATGTCAAATAGAGTCCAATTTTAGATGTTTTATTCATCCTTCTATTAAGAAGATCAGTCTATCTGATTAAGCTTCAGAACAAGGATATATGCACAAATACAAAAAGATAGAAGTATTATATTTCATTGCTTCGTTAAGGAAAACAAGTCACATTGACACTTTTGTAATTGCAGGTATGTATGAGAACAAAAAATAAATGTGGCTTTTGTACTTACCCTGAACTTTATTCGTTTTCCTGCCAATCAAATAGTATATTGTAAATGAAGAACGTAACATTACCTAAGTTATATAGTCTCTTTATTCCACAATTTTTCCACTAATGAAGAGAGAATAAATATCTGCTTCTATAATTCAATGAAATAGTGTGAGAATTATTTGGGAAAAAATGTTTTGGAGAAATGCAACTTTCAGATTTTACATATTCTTTATCTTTAATTATTAGTAGCATTCTTCCACATTATACTTTTTCCATCATAAATATTTTGATTTTTAATTTATTTAATTTTTATTTTTCTTAAACTTACATAGTAAGTAACATAACTTACATAGATCTTTCCTTTTACATAGTAAAACTTAAATTCACTGTAAGAAAAGAAAATTGTTTTTTTTTTTAATTTAAAAGCTACATTCCATTTTTATTTCATCTTTTCTTCCAAGGAATTCTTTCTGATATTGCACCATGGGAAGGAGACAATGACTTCTCCAAGGCTGTAACAGCAGGGTGAGTGGAGGCTGTAATAAAGAGTGCAAAACCACCACACGGGTCAGTGTTATTCACTAGGTGATGAACTCTGAGGTGATTGACAACATAAGAAATGGGCAAAAAGTAATAGCATCCTCAGTCTTATAAATAGTGCTTCATGTCCACAATAATAATAGGGAGAATAAAAGAATAGGTGAAGAGTCTTACCATTTTCATCTTCTACAAATACTGATTTAACTTTTAGTACTTTTAACATATCTCTACACAGATTATCAAATTGAAAAATATTGAAGGAAAAAAATAATTGCAGGTAAATGACAAAGGATGATTTGAAAGTTTTATTTTTTGAGGGGGGATGGCAAGGCAATTGTGGTTAAGTGACTTGCCCAAAGTTCACACAGCTAGTAAGTGTGTCAAGTGCTTGGGGCTGGATATGAACGCAAGTGGTCCCAATACTCGGGCTGGTGCTCTATTCACTGTGTCACCGAGTTATCCTGAAAGTTTTAATACTAAAAACAAACAAAAAAAATCTAAATTTTATTAAGTAAAATGCTAAATATAGATGTGGATATTATCTCTTTGTATTTTCAAAAACAAGGGAGTTTTCATTTTAAATAGCTTTTAATAGTAATTTATTTATTTATGGCCTTATTTATTTTATTTATTATTATTATGTTTATAGTTGAGGTAAGAATAGTTTAGCAGTGTTAAAATACTTATCCAAATTAGCCTGGCTAATATGTGTCTGATGCAGGATTCAGGCTTCTTCCACTATACTATGCTGATTCATCAATATAATTCGTTTCAGGGAACGAGAATTAATGAATGAATAAATGAATGAATATTTATTAAACACAAATTATGTTTCAGGCATTGATCAAGGTGCTAGAGATATAAATCTAAAATTGAGACAGACCCTGCTCTCTAGGACTATTTTTTTTTCTTCAAAATACTTTATTAACTTCTGGTTTACATCATTCATTTCTGCCAGTTTTTGAGTTACAATTTTTTTTTCCATTTTTCCCTCCCCACCACCCCAGAATAGCAGTCCAACAGGATATCCTCTCATCAAATCTGCTCTCTCCCATATCTTCTCCCATACCTCCTTTGACTTTTCCATTAGGACAAGGTGAATCTCTCTGCCCCAATGCCTACATATCTTACCTCCCAGTTACATGCAAAATATTATTGATAATAGTATTTATATATGTTTGAAACATTTAATTTTAAAACTTCGAATCCCAGATCCATTCCCTTCATCCCTTGTCTTCCCACTCCCACTGGGAAGATAAGCAATTCAGTATATGTTGTAGATGTATAGCTATGCAAAACTTTACCATAGTAGATATATTGTAAAAGACTGACTATATTTCCATCCCACCCATCCCACACCCCACCTAGTCCATTCCCTACTTTGATCCTGTCCCTCTTCAAAAGTGGGTGCCTCCAATCTCCCCTTCCCCTCTCATCCCCACCCCCCCACTCTCCTGCAGGGTGAGATATACCATTTATTATGTATGTCATTCTCTCCCTGAGCCAAATTCAATGAGAATATGGTTTTGCCTTTTTGCCTTGTTCTTCCCCTCCCCTGCAACTACTTCCCCTTGCCTCTTCTACATGAGATAGTTTACCCTATCCTGTCTCTCCCCATCTCCTCTTGCCACATTCCTCTCTCACCTCTTAACTTCACCCCTTAAGTATCATCCCTTCCCATCAAATTCGACCTGTGCCCTCCATCCATGTATACCTGTAAACATATATATGCATACACACACACACACACACATACACACACATTCACATATGTATTCAAATGACCATACACCCTTCTTCCATTATTTTCCTACTGAGAGAGGTTTCATCAATCACAGTTATTTTTTTTCCACGTAGGAATGTAAATAGGTCAACTTTCATAAGTTCCTTTTGATTTCTTCTCCCTGATTACCTTCTCAGGCATCTCTTGCTTCCTGTGTCTGGATGTCAAATTTTCTATTCAACTCTGGTTTTTTCCTCAAGAATGCTTGAAAGTCCTCTATTCCACTGAATGACCATATTTTCCCCTGAAACACTCTGGCAAGCTGTAAACACACCCCAAGACCTCTACCCCAAACCACAATCCAGATCCAGGGAGGTTATAGCAAGAGCTATTACCGCCCAGACTGATCACTGGATCCCCCTACAGTTTGCAGGCCAGGAGCTGAAGCTGCAACTGAAGCTGCAAAATGGTGGCTGTTCTAGGACTTTTTTTTAAGTATCTCTCTATCTTTATGTATATATGATGAGGACATAAAGGTGCCCTAAATATTGAGTTGCCCTTTCCCTGATTTATCCTCTAAAGGCACCCTAAAATACAGAGGTACCCTAAAGGTTGCGTTGCTCATTCCCAGGCATCCTAAAGTCTCCCCTTATCCTGAAATATCATAAAACTTCCCCTTATACTAAAAATCCTTGTCTCCTTCCATTCTATGTCATAAAAATTCCCTTGTCTCCCTTATCTTGTTTCATTCATCATCTTCATGCTGTGTCCTTATTTTACAAGGCTTATTTTGCCCCTAAATCCCCAAACCCCTTTAGAAACCTTAAAACATACATCACCTTCCTGATGAGGTATGGGCTCTGGGAGCCCCCATAACCTCTCCTTGAGTCCTTGAGGTACAGGTGCTGGGAACCCCCCTTGTACTCTTGATTAAATCATCCCATTTGACGAGTCATTTGCATGAGGCAATAGGCTTTACATTGTGGCTGAGCCCAAGCCTTGGTTAAAAGACTTCTCACCCTCTGTTACTCATCTTCTTACCTTTGAGCCTATCAAAATAACTGGCCTATGCCTCCATTGTCTGTAGTCTTCAGGTTGCTTCTCACCTTTAATCACTCATCAACCTCATTAACTCCTAATGAAGACCCTCCACAAACTCCTCCCCTAGACCATCCCTAGATTCCTCCCACAACCTTCTGTATATAAGATCCTGTCTTGTCTTCATGTTTGTGAGAACACCACAGATTAGTGAGGATGTTGTGAGGGCACCATAGAATGACCCAGCATGGACTTACTCCTTACTCTTTGTCTAATGCAAGCAAACTTTTGATAAATTTTATTTTTCTTTGGCTGAGAAGACTCGAGTCGAATTCATTTGGCAGGACCTGACATTTTGGTATTTTGGGGTCTCCAGAGCAACCGTAACCCTGTTAGTGGGTACCCTCTTCATTTTTATGATTTCCTGACTTGGAAACACTGCTAATCTTGAGTTCTTCTCCAGCTGAGACTGGAAGGTACATAAGCCTCACTCTTTCCCTAGTACCTTGGAAGAGCATATTTTGTTTGTTTGTTTGTTTGTTTTTGGTTTGTGGGGGTTTTTGGGGGTTTTTGGACCTTTCCTCTCAGGTCCATTTGGTCAGACAGCTAGGAGTCTGTTTTATGCTCAGCCTGACCTCAGGTTTTTGTTCCTATTTCATTATTTTGGAGAACATGGGCATGTGCAAAGTTTCTGAAAAACGGAAGATAAGGACAGATACCCCATCTGGAAGTGTAAATCATATTCTTTCAATTCTGTTGAAAATTTCAGGTATTTTCTGTGGTATTTTTTTTTTGTTCGTTTTTCGAGTCTTACTCTCAAACCTTTCTTTATGGAGGAAGGGACTTCCAGGCCCTATGCTTGTAACTCCCAAAATTTTGCCTTTGGGTGTGTATTTCAACTTTAGACAAAATTCAGTTTCTCTGGAGATCTTAAAAAGGACAAGTTGGGCTTTTTTGCAGCACCGATTGGCCTAGGTATAGCCTAAAAGACAATGAATCTTGGCCTGTTTTGGGGACGCTCTTGCAGTTAGAATCATACTGTCTCAGAGAAGGAAGACATAATAGAAATTGCCTACTTAACAGCTTTTGTTGAACTTTCTTAGAACAAGGTTCTCAGGAAAGACTGAGGTGCTTGAAGCTAGATCCCCTCCACAAAGGGGCAACAGGGACCAATTAAATGACCCCTTTCCTACGGCTTTAGACCCAGCCCCTCTCCCCTCAGCAACTCCTGCTCAGGTCACTGAGGCAGCTCGCCTTGCCCCTTCTGCTTCACCCTAATCCTTTTCCCCTTGGTTCCCCTTCCCTTTTCCTCTAGCCCAACACCCCTCATTTCCTGTCTCCTACACCATCCATATCTCCTACTCTGCATCTCCCAGCATGGGCCCTTCCCCCTCAGGGACCCCTGCTCAGGTCTCAGCTACTGGTCAAGCTGAAGTGCCTCCCTCTGCAGGCTCCTCCCCATAAGGCAACACCCACGCAGCCCTCAGGCCTTACCCTGAGGCAGTCATGGAGGTATCTCCTCTTCTGACCACTTCCACTCCTCAGGTGCTAGCTGACTTCCCCCCTTGCCAGCCAGATCCCTGAGTCTTGCAGTCTGATCCAGTTCAGCCAGCACACCCCAGTCACTCTCTCACAAAAAGTGGGACTTCAAATCTCCATTCCCAAGCCCCTGTCCCCATAGAACCTTCAGGACTTTTTCATGTAAGGGAAGCACCTCTTCAGATCTCAATCAATTAAAGAAAAGTTGGGTAAATACTCCAAAAACCCAACAAAGTTTACTGAAGGCTTTTGGTCCTTATCCCGGTAATTTGAGCTTTCTGGGAGTGATTTGCATATTCTCTTCTCTACCTGTTGTTCCACTGAAGAGAAGAGGAGAATCTGGGAACAAGCCCCAAAATTTGGGGATCGTTTGGCTAGCAATGACCCCAGAAAATACCCCCAGGAATAGCTGCTATTCCCAATAGTGACCCAGGATGGGATTATCAAATCCAGGAGGACAGAGAAAAGAGAGACCATATGGTACTTTGCCTGTTAGAAGGCCTAAGAACTGCATACAAAAGCAAGTAAATTATCAGAAAGAGAAATTTCTCAGACAAATCAAGAAAACCCCTCCCTTTTCCTAGATATACTTGTAGAAGCTATTAAAAGGTATACAAATTTAGATCCTGACTCTATAGAAGGGGCAGCAATCCTTAACATGTATTTTATTAGTCAGTATGTCCCAGATATTCGGAGGAAACTGCAGAAATTGTCATTGTGACCCCAAACATCTCAGGCCCAATTACTGGAGAGGGCCTTTGGAGTCTTTAATAATGACACCTGGTTGCAACAGAGGAGAAAGAATGCAGGGAATGAACCAGAGACAGAGAACATGCTCGATTCTTGTCTGCTACCATGGCCAGGAAAAGCCCCTCCAGGGAACCCCCTTGGAAGAAATCCAGTCACTTGGGCAGTGTGAAAACCTGCTTTTGATGTTGCAAGCAGGGTCACTGATCCAAGGAGTGCCCCTTCAAGGCACTCCCTTGGAGGAAGCCCAGTCACTTGGGCAGTGGGGAAACCTGCTTTCAATGCCACAAGAAAAGTCACTGGTCCAAGTAGTGCCCCTCCAAGCCCTCCCCCCCAGAGGGAGCCCCAGGAACCAATGCATCTAGAACTGTGCCCATCTGACCAGGAGGGACATTGGAGGACAGATCATCACCAAGGTAAAAGTGGTAGAACCATCTCCCAGTACTCTGTCTTCCAGTCTTCTTAAGAATCTGAATGACGGGGAAGCTGGGGGCTTGACAGTGCTCCCACTTTCTCCATTTTCCTCACTGAACTCTGAGCAAGCATCGAGACTGAACATAAGATTACCCACTTTATTATGGCTAAGTTCTCTGTTCTAACCAATTGGTTCTACCCTTCCCTTGACCAGTCACGTCAGGGGCATGGAAGGAAAAACTATGGGATGTCTCCAGATATACCCACTCCCCTGCCTACTTGAGGATCTGTTGTTTGAACACTCCTTTCTTATGCTCTCCACTTATCCTTTGCCCTTGTTGGGAAGGGATCTGCTGGTGAAATTGGGAAGCCAATTTTCTCTAGTTAAGTCTCCCAGATCTCTCCATGTTTCTTCAAAAGTGTGGGAGATGTTTGAGTCAATTGTTGGGACCAGGAAATTCCTGGGTGAGCTATTTCTGCCATGCCAGCATTTGTTTTTGACTCCTAGATTTTAAAGTGTTCCCACAGAGTGGTCTATATCCAATTAAACCCAAGGCCTGGGAGGGACTGCAATCAAGTTAATTGCTACTCAAGGCCCAGACCACCAAGTGTAAGCTTTTGAGAATTTGAAAACTAAATTCACCACCACTATAGCTCTACCCAATCTAGAAGAAAAATCTCTTACTCTCTATGATGAAGGAGAGAACAGGCTTTGGGAGTTGTTGCCTGTTTTTGAAATCTGTTAGATTCTGTGGTTTCTATTGTTTTCTGTGTGCTAAATGTCCATAGAGCAATTTGGAAAGAAAAAAAAGTTTTGACAGGGTTTTGGCCTTGACACAGTCATGTTTAATTCCTACCAGGGATATTGTCTTTTATCTATTTTTTTTTTTGTGCTTGTTTGGTCTTTGTTTGCTTAACCCCTTTGCCAGATTTGACTCCTGCAGGGTTCAAGCCATCAAACTCTGGATTACCACTGAGGCTATGCAAATCTCTGACTGAGTGCAAGTTCTTCAGCCCACTGGACCTGGCATCATCCACATTCCAGAGTCTGATACACTGAATGTGAAGTCTTATCCCCTTGAACAGGACCTATAGAGGCAGGAACAACTCTACTCCCCTTGCCAGCATGAAGCACTTTCAGGAACTGAGACATTCTCCCTTTATCGCAAAGAAATTTGGGTCCCATATGTTTGAGGGAATGATGAGGTATGGGCTTTGGGAGCCCCCTTGACCTTTCCTTGAGGTACAGGCTCTGGGAACCTCTCTTGGACTCTTGATTAAATCATCCCATTTGCATGAGGCAATAAGCCTTACATTGTGGCTGAGCCCAAGCCTCTGTTACTAGACTTCCCACCTTTGAGCCTATCAAAATAACTGGCCTAGCCCACCGCTCTCTGTAGTCTTCAGGTGGCTTCCCACCCTTAATCACTCACTGACCTCATTAATTCCTCCTGAAGACCCTCCCCCAACTCCTCCCCTAGCCCATCCCAAGATTCCTCCCATAGCCTTCTGCATATAAGACCCTGTCATGTCTTCATGTTTGTGAAAGTGCCGTAGTATGCCATAGAATATTGAGAATGCTGTGAGATTGCCATAAAATGATCCAGCACAGACTTATTCTGCATCTAATGTAAGCAAACTTAATAAATTTTACTTTTCTTTCCCCAAGAAGACCCAGGCTGTATAGCTTTCTGGCTATATAAGTCTGGTCCTTTTCCTCTATCATTGCCTTAGTTTAGCTTCTTGCTAAGTCTCAGGCCTACATGCTTTTGCATTAATAAAGCTCCTTTTGGCTAAAGGGAAGGCCTGAATGAATTCTTAAAAAACCTGAACCAGCTCTTCCAACTCTGAACCCCAATGTATATTTTATATATATATATATATATATATATATATATATATATATATATATATACATTTTATATATATACATTTTATATATATATACACACACACACATATGTATATATATATATGTATATATGTATATATATGTATACACACACATATACATAAATACAGTCAAACTATGGGAAAGATAAAAAGGTAGCAGCACATAGATTGTTTGTTAAAGGACAATGAAAAGACCAATTTGTAAAAAATTATACAAAAGCAGAGAAATAAGACTTAGAGAGATAAGGGAATTCTAGACTGCGAAGGGTTTGAAAAACAAAATGAGGAGATTTCACTAGATATGATAAGAAGTACATAGTTACTAGACTTGGGCTTTTTTGGAAATAGGAGGTTTGCATTTTAAAATATGTACTTTTAAAATATTATTTTCACAACTTTTGAACAATGAATTGAAGAATCAAATAATTGGAGGTAAAGAGCCAAATTAGGAGGCCTTTGCAATATTACAAGAAGGAAATTATAAAGACCAGAACTAAAAGGAACTTTATGTGTTAAAAGAAAGGTACAAAACAGATATATTTAAAATCAATATGACTTGGAAACTGATTGGCCATGTAAAGTTGAAAGAGAATGAAGAGTTGAAGAAGACTGAGAAAACATAAATATGTGTGACTAGAAGGAATGTGGTTCTGATGGAGTACAGGCTATGGCAATCCCCTTGAACTCTCCTGCAATCTTCATATTTGATGAGTCATTTGCCTAAGGCCATAAGCCTTTCATTAAGGCCACAAAGCCATAAGCTAGGCTCAAATCTCTGTTACTCTTAACCTACTCTGGCCCTCCATTTTCCAGCTACTACCCACCCTTGATACTATTTAAATATCTATACCCAAATCTGTAGTCCTTAAACTTAGCTTAGCCCTCCATTATCTGTCATCTCCTGGTGGCCTTCAGCTATTTACCTTCCTTAATCCAATTTCTGGGAATCTGACCTCTAGTCACCCCAGTGTCATCAAGATCCTCCCTGGACCCCTCCTCCCATCACCCCAGATAATTAGACCACCCCTATATCCCTCCCACAGTCTTTCTGTATATAAGATCCATCTTGCCTCCATGAAGGTGCTCCAATTCAATCTAGCTGAGATTCAATCAGACTCACTTCTCAATACAAGAATCACAAATGCTTAGGCTTCTTAAGAGCATACCCAATATTGGGGCGGCTAGGTGTCACAGGGAGTAGAGATTCTGCCCTGGAGTTAGAAGGACCTGAGTGCACACTTAATGCACAGAAGGACACTTAATGCACACACAAACAAAAACGTAGCCCTGTGACCTTGGGCAAGTTACTTAACCCCAATTGCCCTCCAAAAACCAAAAAAAAAAAAAAAAAAGAGAGTATACCCAATATGATGAATCTTTAATAAACTTTGTTTTTGTCCCACTTTTAAAATTTTACTTATTTCTTTATTTTTCAACATTTATTTCCACAGCATTTTGAGTTACAAATCTTTCCCCTACCTCCAACCCCAAAATAGCAAGCATACTGAATTCCCCTTTCCATTATCTGTTCTCTCTTATATCCTACCCCAACAACCCCCTAACTTTCTAGTAGGGCAAGGTTTCTCTATCCCCCATTACCTGTATATCTTATTTCCCAGTTTCCTGTAAAAACCAAACAAAAAACAAAACAAAACAAAACAAAACAAACAAAAACCAGCAGCACATTTTTAAACATTTGTTTTTAAAAGTTTAAGTTCCAGATTTTTCCCCTTCTTCCCTCCTCACCCACCCCCACTGGGGAGATAAACAATTCAATATGGATCGTACATGTGTAGTTACCCAAATCATTTTCTTTTTCTTTCTTTCTTTTTTTTTTTTTAAGCAATTGGGGTTAAGTAACTTGCTCAAGGTTACACAGCTAGTCATTATTTATGTGTGGGTGCTCATTTTCTGAGGCCGGTTTCGATCCCGGGTCATCCCAACTCTGAGGCCGGCGCTCTTACTCACTGCCCCACCTAGCCGCCCCTCAAATCATTTTCATAGTAGTTATATTGTGAAAGACTAAATATATTTCCCTCTATCCTATCCTGCCTCCAACTTATTCTATTTTCTTCTTTGACCCTAACCCTTTTAAAAACATGTTTACTTCTAACTACCCTCTCCCCCAATCTGTCCTCCCTTCTATCATCTCCCCTCTTATCCTCTACCACCCTATTTTCATTTAGTGTGTATGTTATTCCCTCCTTAAGCCAAATTCCATGAGAATTAGGTTGTCCAACTCCCTTTCACTTTCCTGCACTTCCCCTCCATTGTAACAATTTTCTTTTGCTTTTTTTTATATGAGATAATTTACACTAATATATCTCTCCCTTTCTCCTTCTTCCAATAAATTCCTCACTCACCTCTTAATTTTACTTTTTTAAATATCATCCCTTCATATTGAATTCATCCTGTGTGCTCTGTCTACATATATATATATATATATATATATATATATGTATATCTATATATATATTAACATACATATGCCCACACTCACATACATATTTATATATACATACACTCTCCTATACATGCATATATATGTATATATTCACTTCAACTATTCTCCTACTGAGAAGTCTCATGAATTATAATTATTTTTCTATGGAGGAATGTAAATAATTTAACTTATGATTATAGTTTCTTATGGTTTCCTTTTCCTGTTTACTTTCTCATGCTTCTCTTAATTCATGTATTTGAAAGTCAAAGTTTCTGTTCAGCTCTGGATTTTTTATCAAGAATACTTGAAAGTCGCTTTTGTGGGTTGGTGGGGCTTGAGGCAGCAGCACCATGAAGGCCTCGGGCACCCTGAGAGTGTATAAGGTAGTTGGGCACTGCCTGCCCACTCCCAAGAGCCCAGTGCCACTGCTTTATCGAATCCGGATCTTTGCTCCTAATCATGTTGTGGCCAAGTCCCGGTTCTGGTACTTCGTGTCCCAGCTGAAGAAGATGAAGAAGTCTTCTGGAGAGATTGGGTACTCCGGCCAGGTCTTTGAAAAGTCTCCTCTTAGAGTGAAGAACTTTGGCATCTGGCTGCCTTACGATTCCAGGAGTGGGACCCACAACATGTACAGGGAGTATAGGGACCTGACCACTGCTGGTGCTGTCACTCAGTGCTACTGAGATATGGGAGCCCACCACCATGCCCGGGCCCACTCTATCCATATCATAAAAGTGGAAGAAATTCCTGCCAGCAAATGCCGCCGGCCCACAGTCAAGCAGATTCACAACTCCAAAATCAAATTCCCTCTGCCCCACAGAGTTCTGCGTGGCCAGCACAAGCCATGCTTTACTACCAAGAGGCCCAACACATTCCTCTAAGCTTAGAGACAATGAGGCACCTATTTGATTTAAATAAATTTCTCAATTGGAAAAAAAAAAGAATACTTGAAAGTTCTCTATTCCATTGAATGACCATATTTTTCCCTGCAACATTATACTCAGTTTTGCTAGGTAGGCAATTTTTGGTTTTAATCCTAGCTCCTTTGACCTCTGGAATATTCCAAGCCCTTCGAATACCTTAATGTAGAAGCTGCTAGGTTTTGTGTTATCCTGAGTGTGTTTTCACAATACTCAAATTGTTTATTCCTGACTGCTTTCAATATTTTCTCCTTGATGTGGGAATTCTGGAATTTGGCTATAATATTCCTAGGAGTTTTCTTTTTGGGATCTTTTTCAAGGGGTGATGGTTGAATTATTTCAATTGCTGATTGACTGGCAAAGATTGCTACTGAACATACTGTCCCTACTTTGCCAACAACTGATGATCCGGTATTAGCAAAATGGGTCCACCAAATGGCTGGCTATTTAGGGGTCCAGGCCCCACGCTGGTAGACATAAGATTCAGGTATTAGTATCTCTCATTCATTGTTAAAACAGATAGCAGAAGAATGTCATATATGTCAGTTGGAAAAGGAGCAAACTGTTTCTTACCTAGTAACTGGAGAGATAGCAAGATGAAAGTCCCAGCCTGAATCTGGGAAATTGATTATATTGGTCCTCTGCCACAAGATAAAGGATGACAATTTATATGTACTTGTGTTGACACCTATTCAGGTGTACTAGTGGCTTGTCCTTATAAGAATCCAACCCAGAAAAACACTTGTAAAACTCTATATCTCATAAGTCTATATTATGGAACCCCAATGCAGATTCAAAGTGACAGTGGGTCACATTTCAAAGGTAATGAAAGGAAGAAGTATTGTACACTAAACAATATAGAATGAATGCATCATATCCCATATTATCTACAAGCATCTGGGTTAATTGAAAGAATGAATGAATAATTGAAAGAACAGTTAAGGAAGTTAAGTTCCGATAATTTGTATCAACATTAGTAGAATAATCTGTTCATGGTTTTATGTAATTTGAATAATAGACCATTGGGAAAAGTACACCTCTAGCCAGAATGAGGACCCAGATCTGCAAATTAGAAGACAACAAACATATAAGATCACAAAACTGAGTATTGGACTTTGAGGCCAGATGTTCCAGCATCCCAGGAACACCTGGTTCTGAGGGGTATGATTTACATTGTTTAGAGGACTTTTGTTTGGAGAGAAAAGAAATAAGAAACATCTCCACTTTAATGTGCATAAGAATCCCTAAACATCACTTTGGACAGATTTTACCCAAATCAGGATTAGAAGCTCAAGGAATACATATATTTGCTGGAGTAATGGATTCTAATTATCAAGGAGAAGTGGTTGTGACATTCCTTAATTTAGGTGAAGGCCCCATACAGATTCATAAAAATGGTAGGATAGTTCAAGTGACTATAGTTCCTTGTAAAACAATATCACTTGTAAAAACTGACCCTCCTTTCAAAATAACTATAAGAGGAACTGAAGGATTGCTTCTACCGATAGAATAAAATTTGGAGCTAAAGTACGGGTAAAACAGAAGCCAGATGCTGTTCCAAAGGCTGTGGAGATTATAGAGCATGGGAGGGATAACACTGTAACTATTGTTTATTCCAGAGGAGATGATTACAAAATTGTACCCTTAACTCATATATTCTACCAAGAGTAAGGCTACAATAGTGGGCTCATGGATTCCAGTAGCATGGCTGATCCTAGATCTACCCTGTTTCTGGTTATTGTCTCTTTGCTGCTTCTTGGCATTTTGTCTGTTTGCTAGATCTTGTTTGCTAGATTTCTTTCCACAGGCGTGGTACCCTACATCTATAGATGCCTGATAGCTTAACCTGGATGTCACCGCTTATCCACAACTGTGACATGTCACCCGGGACCTAGCATCAAGCACATTCCAAATACTGGCTAAAGAAGTGACCTCTCAGATGGGACCCCTTGGGACAGAGACAGCTCTACATCCAATTTCAGCAGCAAGTAGCCATGGAAGCAGAAGCCTTTGCACTTTACCCCAAGATTTTGTGACCCCATTTGTTTGGGGGGAATGATGGGGATCTTGTGCTCAAGCCCCACCCTAAAATATCATTTTCTGTGTTTATTGTGTGCAATCCTGGTTATATTGTTGTAAAATTCTGTTGACACCATTTTTTTTTTCTAAAACTCCTATTAACCTACGTAATGAAATGCTTTGTTAATGTATTTTTGCCAAGTAAGGGATATGAAAGATCTTGGGGCCAAATGTAATGGTTATGGGATTTAAAGCTCTTCCATGCCCCTTGAACTGGCTGACATAGTAGGAAGGGGTAGGGCAAGAGGAAGCAGAAGCCAAGCTAGAGTGCATGACATGACTGGAAGCCTGGTGGCAGCAGACTGAACTCCTGTTTTAGAGCCAGCCAGAATTTCTGCTAAGGACTCCTGCTGAGGACTGCCAGGGATGGCAATTGTGGTGGGGAGCTGCTGGCAGTAAGCTGCATGGATGCTGATAATTTGCAATGAGTAAGGAAAGGAGGATCTTTGCCTGAGATAGTCTGTTCTGTTTTGAAGGCTTGAGATTGTGGGTGTTTACTATATTAACTACATATGCCTACTTCATAACTACTGAGAAGACTTTGACTTTCTGGTTTTGGGGGTCAGTTTCCTGGTATTTGAATAAATGTTCTAGCTTTGTCCCCCATGTAGAGACCCTGGTGTATTTTGTGATTTATAAATATATTAGCATATTTATAGTTACAATAGGAATTATGAATATTGCATTGTTAATACAGATGCATACAAAGTATAGATTTAGAAGTAGTGGGGAAGAAAGAATAGAACTTCCATTATATTGGGGATTATTTCCTAGGAATTTCCTTTCCTCTGAGATTTTGTCTTAGAATACTTTTAATGAGTATGTGTTCCAGTCACTCATTACTATAGTTTTTCTATCCAGATAGACAATTATGTCAGTTCCAGGATCCACCATACCCCTGCACTTTTAAATGGAATGGCTAAGTTCAAGTGCTATTTCCTATGGCAATATCAGAGGAGGATATCTTAGTACCAGGGTTCCATACTGCCCAGTCTTTATCCTGGAAGCTATTTACTTGAAAGTTTCTAGGTACACCTATACTCTGCCAAAGCCATTGCAAGTGATCCTATAAACTGGAGGCAGCTTTAGCATCTTCCCTCACCCACTTTTTCAGTATGCAAATTCCAATTATATTACAGGGCTTGTATTGACATTGTTGTTACTGGATTCATCTGTTTCAAGTCTTTTGAAATCAGCCAGTCCTTTTCAGTTTTCTATACCCTTACTCAATCCCACTTACTGTATGATCCAGAGACAATGACGTTTTCCTGTTTCTTATACAAAGTACTTTATTTATTCACTCCAAGCATTTTCACTGTCTCCATGCCTGGAATTCTCTTTCTTGACTTCTCTATTTCCTGGCTCCCTTGGTTTCCTTCATCTCTGTGAGACACACTGTTAGTCTAGAAATAAACAATATTTGTTGGAAAGCCAGGAAGGTTTTCATTACACTTAATCTTTCTGAATAAATGGGTAACTACCTTAATGGAGTACAGGGACTCAGACAAATGTGAACCCTTTTATGCTGCTTTCATTCAAATTGCCCACCTTGTTCTCCATTGGCTAGGTGCACCTTCCTGGACTGCCCACTTCATGCTCCCCTCAAACTGCTCTCAAGCATGCATAGAAGCCTGTAACCCCTCTAACTGATAAGAAGCCTGGTTCTCTTAGATCACAGCTCTGATTAGAACCAGTCACTTCTGACCCATATTCTGCTATCACTCAAAGACAGAGTAATTTAACCCTGTCGAAACAAAATTCCTCCCATTGTTTATCACAATCTCTCAACCAAAATCCCTCCTTGCACAAGAAATCTTTACCAGTCCTTCAAACTACTGCCTTTCCACTGTTGATCACCTCCATTTAATCATCAGTATGTGTTTTATGTATATATGTGTTTGTATATTCTCTTCTCCATTAAAATGTGAAGTCCCTGAGAGTAAGGACTGTCTTTTGCCCTTCTTTCTATCTCTAATACTTAGCACAGAATGTAGTACATAATAAGTGTTTAATAAAAAGTTGTTTTATTAAAGGTGATAAGAAAAAATTTCATGATAAGATTATCTCACCTTAAAATCTCATGCTTATCAAAAATATTCACACCATCATGAAAATTATTTTAGCTGATTGGCCAACATATTGATGTGAATGCAAAGATAAGGAAATCCTTACAGGAAATTGTTAATATATCCAAAAGTAAACTTATATGTACTGTTATATTCATTAACTTTCATTTGACTGTAGACAGTGGAGGATTTTTAGAAAATCCTTATAGAAATCCTTTAAAAAAATTTTATAAAGATATGGGATTTGGGGGCAGCTATGTGGCGCAGTGAATAGAGCACTGGCCCTGGAGTCAGGAGGACCTGAGTTCAAATCTGGCCTCAGACACTTAACACTTATTAGCCACGTGACATTGGGCAAGTTACGACCCCAATTGCTCTACCTTCCCCCTCCAAAAAAGCAAAGGAAAGATAGGATGTTATGAATTAATGAAAGGATGAAAATGTTTATCAATAACAAAGGAGCCTCATATCTATTAATCATTAATACTTTCTTCTAGAAGTTAAATTCCTAAGGAAAAATCCCCAATATAATGTTGGTTTTATTCTCTTTCTTCTTCACTACTTCTAAATCTATGCTTTGTGTTCATCATGATATCTAATCAATTGTCCCCACTATTCAATGGACTTCCAGAAGAGAGTATAAGTAGTGACCATCCAAATAATTATTAAATATAATTTGTCCATATTTTCCTAGAAAACAAGAAACTACTGGAGTTATGTACAAGTATTTAAGCATTATTCTTTTGTGTACTATAAATTAATCATGTAATTATTAAATGTCATTGGTAAATACCAAATTACAAGAATGGAGAAAGACAAAAAAAGAAACATTTATGCAATATTATTAGATTTTCCATTTGCAACCTGATTGTTAACACAAGTTGTGACTCAAAAATTTACTCTATAATCATTTTTAGAGACATTTAAAGCCATAAACGATTACTGTAATATAATAAACCAAACAATCACAGGGACAGTTTTAGCTGTTCCAAAAGAACATTGCTGACATAGGAAACATTCATTAGAGTACAAGTTCATTTGCAAAATATTATGAGGTATGTGCAGAGGAAACAAGTCTGCTTAAATATTGGTATGACATCCAACTTAAAGGGATTATCTTGAAAACAGATGTTGATCAACCTGGAAGAAGACAATAAACATATGTGCAATGGAACACATCTGCTGTTATTTTTATTCTGACCTATTTCCTTTGATTATATAGTGGAAGCATTACATTTAGGCTTTTTTTCCCCTGGTGACTAATATATGAAATAAGTGTTGAAAATAGTTATGAAGATGAAATCAGGTACACTGTTTCAGATCAAAATGACCTTCATTGCAATATTTAAGACATAATTGAACAGATATAAAAATAATCAAAAGAAAAAATAATAATCAACATAAAGGTATTAAAATTCATTTTTGGGATTGCTCAGAGATATAAAAATTAAAAATAAATTAAATAATCAGAAATATTGTATCTATCATGAAAGATTCAACCAAGAAGACATCAGCAACTGCTAAATCACATGCCTTCTTTCATATTTCTGAGAAAGTTTTATGACAAAAATTTATATAATTTGTAGATATCATTGGTGAAAATGTGACAAAAATATGCAGAACTTTATAGGTGATATTCTGTACAAGACGATATTCTTACACTGATCTTACACATTGAGAGACATAAAAAGGATGAGTTCTCAATATAATCGATTTTATTTATTTAAAGCAACATTTGGCTTATTAGGGGAAAAACTAATATCTTGAAGGATGACTTCCAATAAGGTAGCTTACCCCTAAATGTTAAAACCATCCAAAATCCTATGAAAGGTATGACTATAGATATGACTTTGTTCAATGCTCTTTCAAGCACTCACCCCAAATGAAGCGACACACATACATATAAATAAATGCACATATATACATATATATGTGTGTTTGTGTATATGTGTGTATACATACATATATATGTGTGTGTATATATGTTTACACACACACACACACACACATATATATATATATATTAGGCTACAGAATACTGTAAAGAAATATTTCTGAAACTATTGCACCACTACAAAAGTTATGAGTCCAGCTATCCACATGTTAAAAGAAAAGAGAAGGAAAGATACATTACTTTGAGCATTTCATGTCATTGAGACTATATTTTGTTAAATTACTATGAGACAGGATAGAGAACATCGGATATGATGAGATCATTCCTTTGCACATACTATACAATTGGATAATGAACTAAAATTGAATCAGAAGAGCGGTTCTGTCAGGACTTTGTTTATGGACATCATTCCTTTCAATGATCCCCCCCTTTTCATTGCTATAAAAAGTCAAGCTCTTTAATATCAATAATCTTTTAGTGTACATATATGGTTGTCAGTCACAGAATGAAAGTCATAAGTAATCCTTTATAAAAAGGATCGTGGTATGTATGTGTGTATGTCTTTGTATCTAGAAGAATATCAAGGAATACTTGTGATTGTAAAATGGTTTACAATTAATAACAAAGGAATATTTTTTTTTTTTACTAGAAAAGACCTTGTATAGGCTTTAGATCCAAAAAGAAATTTAGTGATCATCATCTTGTTAAAAGCCCCTTTCTTCAAAATGAGGAAATGGTCTGAAAGAAGTGAAATATTCTTTCTGATATCAGGCAGAAATTAATTGGCATTGGAAATTAATCTAGATTTCTTTGATTCCTAAACCAGTATTCTTTATAGTGTTCAGTTGTTTCTAATGCAAGACACAAGAGAATAATCAAGCTGTACATTAGTAACCCCAATTAGTAAAAGAACTTTGGGAAATTATACTGTGTATTAAATATATCCTTATCAAAGACTAGTTAAGACAAGTATCAGAATTTAAATAGCACAAAAAAGTTATTGAGTTTTGGTCCAAGCTGGTGGATGAATTATCAAATCTGATGAAATTACAGACCCATAGGAGGGTCAAAGTATTTTATTATGTCTGTTTTCCTTAATCCCTATTGTTCTAATGTGTGTTTAATCAAATGTATATTAAGTTAGGATCATAGCTAGGACATATATTAGATCAGTTATACATTTTTTTTTGCATTGGCTTATGTTAGTTTCTAGTGCAGGGGGAAAGAAAATTAGGTGTAGAATGAGAAGACCTAGATTTTAGAACTTCCTCTGTTCTATACTGGCTTCTTGATTAAAGATGATTGACTTGGCCTTCTCTTCAGTATCCTTGTTGTTAAAATACCTGTCTACTATGCTGAATCAGTGAAAAAAGCTTTTCTCTTCCTTTTGAGATTACCTCCTATTTTATCTTTTTCATATCTTGTGCCTTGATGGTTGTTTGCAAGTTGTCTACTTCATTAAACTGTGAGGTCCTCAAGAGCAAGGTCTGTTTTTTTTCCCACACCTTTATTTGTAGCCCCATAAATTATCACAGTGACTGACCCATAGTGGGTAAATGCTTGCTGACTAAACTAATTCTGAAATCTTTCAACAATAAAAGCATAGGGGCGGCTAGGTGGTGCAGTGAGTAGAGTGCCGGCCCCAAAGTCAGAAGGACCTGAGTTCAGATCCGGCCTCAGACGCTTAACACACAAACAAAAAACCTAGCCATGTGACCTTGGGCAAGTTACTTAACCCCAATTGCCCTCCAAAAAGAAAAAAAAATAAAATAAAGACATAACTAGTTGTTCTGGCACACATACAGTAATGCACTCAAAACAAAAATTTATATAGGGAAAGCAATTGGTGTGGACTAGGAAGAAATAGAGACTTGCTATTAGGAACATAAAGATCTATTATGTGGCAAAGACAGAGAACCAAGTCACTGGAAGAACACTAACAAGAATTCTCCTAGGACCAGGAAAGACTGTGCTTCACAGGTTGGGGGAAAGTTATGGAAGTTTCTGCCACTCGATAGCTTTCTATGTGCAGTAAGTATTTTTATATAAGATTGAGAGTGGTTTTTACCTACTGTGGGAGTTAGGTCCTTAAAGGCTGCTAAATCTGAGAGCCCTAGGGCTAGTAAATATTTAAAGAGGTGGATTAGTTTCTTCCTATGTGGGGGTGGGTGGGGCGAAGCAAGTAGGCAATAGTTTTAAGCACTTGAAGAATTTGGTATAATGTGTGCTAGAGACACAGTTTTTTGTTGTTGTTATTTTTGATTTTTGTTTGTTTTTGTTGTTCTTCCAAGAGTATCTTTTTAGTCTTAAATTCAATACTTAAAGACCAAAAGGCAAGATTTTGGAATGAGACAGACAGACAGACAGACACACACACACACACACACACACACACACAGAGCTTTGCTCACTTGATCTTGAAAACATGGTCTTTCATCCTTAAATATTTTTCATATTTGATCTCACTTCATGTCACAGAAATGATTTATTTCTTTCATATAAAATTAATTCTGTGCTTCTCTGGTACCTCCTTCATGAATACAAAATTACAAAGGAAAAAATATTATTATTGGGCTTGATTTTACATTCCCCACCAAGATTCCACTGGTAATACATTCTCTTAGGAAATGGAAGAAAAAAATCCATCCCTTTGGGATTCTTAATTGAAAGAAACAAGGACAAGAGTGAAGATTTACTCTGCTGTGTAAAGAAGTTTTAAAGCAAAAATATCTCCCAGGGAGTGAGGTTGTGGGAGAATATGCCCTAGCAGGATTTTCTCTGCATTTATCTGTTGAGTAACATCTTGGAGAATTTTTTTTTTTTTTTGAGACTGACCATAGGTGTACATGGACACAGTGTCTATTCCTATATGTAGAAATAAATCTTTAAAATAAATAAATAAATAAAAAACACACCACTTGATAAGTTCTGAGAGATAGTATTAGTATCATTCTCATAATGTTTCCAATAAGGACACAGGTTAAAAATTTTGCTAAAGGCAGTTCAACTAATAATTAGTAATTATGAGGATATAGAGCTTGAAAGGACATTTAGAGATCCTTTAGTACCACCCTTTTGAATTCCTGTGCAGATACATCACTTTAGAGATGAAGAATTTAAATGATTTGTCCAAGGGTACCTAATTCACATGTGCTATATCCCAGATTTCAATGACTCCACATCCAGTTACATATCCTCTATACCACAGTGACTTACCACTGTATCATGAACGTGAATTCTATGTGACAATTTTCATTTCTCCTGATGTGAAATTTAAAGTCAGGATCAATTGTTTATTGAATATCAACTTATGGATCCCAAGACATTGACCTATATTGACTAGTAATGGTAATATTTCAATTATAATCATTTTATATATGTATATATATATAAATTATAATTATAACTATATATAATTATAATTATATATAATTATATATAATATAATTATATATAATATATTGTATATTATATATTAATATATTGTATTATGATTATATATAATTATAATCATATATAATTATACATATAAATTATAATCATTTTATACATGTATATGCACACCTATACAGATGTATATGTGTATATGTATATGTGTATATGGGTGAAGGTATGTATATCACTTTACAGTTTACAAAACTTAAAAAATTAAAAGTATTTTCTCATTTGAGACTTATAAAAAGTCTAACACTAAAAAAAGGCCAATTTCTCTTTATTTCTTTTTGTAATAGTATTTTATTTTTCCCAATTTCATGCCAAGACAATTTTCAGCACTTATTTTTACAAGATGTTGAGTTCCATATTCCCCCCTTCTGAAAATGGTAGGCACTTTAATGAAGGTTATACATGTGCTGTCATATAAATATACTATTTCCATATTAGTCACAATTGTGAAAAAAGAAACAGATCAAAAGGGGAAAAAAGAAAAAACACATAAAAATGAAATGAAAAGAAATATGCTTCTTTCTGTATCCAGAGTACATGAGTACTTTATCTGAATGTGGATAGCATTTTCCTTCAGGAGTCCTTTGTATTTGCATCATTGTGTTGTTGAAAAGAGCTGAGTCATTCATAGTTGATCATACCACAGTGTTGCTTGTACTGTATACAATATTTTTCTGGTGCTGCTCATTTCACTTTGCAACAGTTTTTACAAGTTTTTCCAGATTGTTGCTGTTTTTTTTTATCTGTCTGTTTATAATTTCTTATTATACAATAGTATTCATTATATTCATATACCACAACTTATTAAGCTATTCCCCAATTGATGGGCATCCCCTCAATTTCCAATATTTTGCCACTGCAAAAAAGTCTGCTATAAATATTTTTGGCATATGTAGGTTCTTTATGCCTTTTTATGATCTCCTTGGGATAGAGACCTGATAAGAATTTTGTTGGAGCAAAGGGTATGAACAATTTAGTCGCTCTTCAGTAGTAGTTCCAAATGGCTCTCCAGAATGGTTAGATTAGTTCACAACTACACCAACATTCCAATAATGTCCTAATTTTCCCACATCCTCTCCTACATTTAAAATTTTTCTTCTTTGTCAAATTAGTCAATCTACTGGATCTGACATTGTAGCTCAAACTAGTTTTAATTTTCATTTTTTAATCAAAGTTATTTAAATTATTTCTTCATAGGCCTATGTATATATCTTTGATTTCTTCTGGTAACTGCTTCTTCATTTGTTTTGATCACTTAATTAGGGAGTGGCATATATATTCTTATAAATTTATATTATAAGAATATATAATATAAATAATATAGTATATAATAATAATATATTATATAATATATTGTATAATAATATAATATATAATAATTAATATATATTATATATTATAAATTCTTATGAATTCAGTTATCTATATATTTTAGAAATGAGACATTTATCAAAGACACCTGTTATATTTTTTCCCAGATTTTTTATTTTCCTTCTAATTTTGGTTGTATTGGTTTGGTTTGCACAAAAGTTATTTTTTTTTACTTTTATATAATCAAAATAATCTGTTTTGCATTCCATAATGCTCTGTATCTTTTGTGTGGTCATGAAATTGTAACTCATTTAACTTTGTTATTAAGGGTTTGAATGCTTTTTTCTGTAGTGCTAGAAAAAAATAATAGCAAAATTCATGTGGAAGAACAAAAGATCCAGAATATCAAGGGAATTAATGAAAAGAAATGCTAGGAAAGGTGGCCTAGCCATACCAGATTCAAAACTGTATTATAAAGCAGCATTCATAAGAACTACTTGCTACTGTCTGAGAAACTGACCGATGGATCAATGAAACAGATCAGGCACACAAGACACAGTAGTAAATGATTATAGCAATCAACTTTTTGCTAAACCCAAAGACTACAGTTTCTGGGATAAGAACTCACTATTTGACAAAAACTGCTGGGAAAATGGAAAATAGTATGGCAGAATCTGGGCATAGATATCAATAATTTAGACTGTTTATAAAAATAGAGGCAAAATGGGTTCATGATTTAGATATAAAGGCTGATACTGTAAGGAATCTGGGAGAATAAGAAATAGTTTACCTGTCAGATTATGGAGAATGGAAGATATTATGACCAAATAAGAGATAGAGAGAATTACAAAATGCAAAATGGTTAATTTTGATTACATTAAATTGAAAAGTATTTTTTTTCAAACAAAGCTGATGTGACCAAGATTAGGAGGGAAGCAGAAAAGAGGGAAAGAATTTTTACCACCAGTGTCTCTGATAAAGACCTCATTTCTAAATTAGAGAGAGAACTGAGTCAAATATATAAGAATACAAGTCATTACACAATTGATAAATGGTGTATGTATATATATATATATATATATATATATATATATATATATATATATATATTTGTATTCCTTCATTGTCTATAGTAGCTTTTAGCAGGATGTAGTTTCCTTCTTTATATCCTCTAATTGGGTCTATTTTTGTCTTTGCTTTGTCTGAGATCAGGATTGCTACCGCTGTTTGTTTGTTTGTTTTTTCTTCAGCTGAAATATAATAGATTCTATTCTAGCCCATTACCTTTACTCTGTGTGTGCCTCTCTGCTTCAAGTGTGTTTCTTGTGAACAACATATTGTAAGATACTTGTCTTTATCTATTCTACTATATGCTTCTATTTTATGGCAGAGTACTTCTATTCACATTCTTAGTTATTATTACTGTGTATTTCCCTCCATCTTATTTTCCTTCCCTTTTTCTTCTCTCTCCTTTCACCCTTTTCCTTCTTGATTGTGATTTGCTTCTATCTGCTGCCTCCCATAGTCTTCCCTCTATTATTTTAGTCCCCCTAACACACACTTTAATTAATTTTTACCTCTCCTACTTTCCTGTCATGTAAAATAGAATACTCTTTTCAAACTGTTTCATATGTTATTCCCTCTTAGAGTTGATCCTGATGAGTTTGAGCTTTAAGTGATGACCATTGCCATGCCTCTTCATGTGAAATAATTGACTTCATTCTGTGTCTCCCTTCCTTCTACACCCAGTATATTTATCTTCTTTTATCCATTAATTATTTTTTATTAATCCCCTCCAATTTTCCTTATTCATATAACATCTGTCTCTGTAAAATTTATTGTAGCTTTGTTATTATAAGTACAATTTTTAAATTATTAGTGTCATTTTTGCATGAAGGGATGTAAACAGTTCAGTCCATTGAATCCCTTTAATTTTCATTTCCCATTTTACCTGTTCATTCTTCTCATTTTTTTATGTTGGAGATCAAATGTTTTGTTGAATTCTGGTCCTTTACTTATGAAATCTTAAAATTCTTCTATTTCATTAAATGACCATTTTCCCTTCACTATTATGCTCAATTTTGCTGTGTAGGTGATTATGGACTATAGTCCCAGATTCTTTGGCTTCTAGAATTTCACATATTCCATTACATTCATATACCACAAGTTCTTCAACCATTCTTATAGCCAAAATGTTTCTTGGAGATTTTATTTTGGGATCTGTTTCCTGAGGTGATCAGTGGATTCTTTCACAGTCAATTTTGCTCCCTGATTCCAGGATATCAGGGCAGTTTTCCTTAATAATTTCTTGAAAAATACTGTAAAAACATGGTACATTGCAACCAAATTCCAGAATTATCAGGTCAAGGAGAAAATAATGCAAGCAGCCAGAAAGAAACAATTTAGATATGGGGGAAACACAGTCAGGATTACATAGGACTTAGCAGCTTCAACATTAAAAGATCTGAAGGTCTAGATATGATATTCAGGTAGGCAAAGAAGGTTGAACTACAGCCAAGAATCAGGTATTCAGCAAAATTGAGTATAAACTTTCAGGTGAAATAAAATGGACATTGATTGAAATAAAGAACTTTCAACCATTCCTAATGAAAGAATCAGAAATGGACAGAAAATTCAGTCTTCAAATACAAGACTCAACAGAAGTTTATACTTCTAGTAAACAGCAAATAAATGTTATTCAATAAGGTCAAACTGTTTATATACCTATCTGTGATGATGATACTAGTAACTCTTAAGAGCTGTATACATAGATAGAGGATTTGGGAATAAGTTGAATTTGATGTGATGATAAAATAATTAATTAAGGGGTGAAAAAAAGAATTGTACTTGGAGAAAAGGAAAGGGACCTATCAAATTACTTTTATGATACAAAGATGGTACTGATACCTAAACAGAGCCAAAACATAAATAAAATAACAGAGCAATTTCCCTAATGAATATTAATATAACATTTTAAAATAAAATATTAGCAAAGAGATTATCGCTTTTATCAGGAAGATAATACACTATGACCAGGTGGGATTTGTACCTGGAATGCAGGGCTGGTTCAATATTAGGAAAGCTACCAGTATAGTGGACCATATTGATTAAAAAAAAATTGACAGAAATCATATGATTATCTCAATAGATACACAAAAAGCTTTTGACAAAATGCAGCACCAATTCATGTTAAAAAACCACCAGATAGTACAAGAATAAATGGAATCTTCCTTAAAATGGTAAAAAAAAAAAGATATATTTAAAACCATCATCAAGCATTAGATATAATGGTTATCTAGCTTTCTCTATAAGATCATAGGTGAAACAAGTATATCCATTATCACAACTGTTATTCAATATTGTACTATAAATATTAGCTTTAGCAATAATAGAAGAAAAAGAAATTGAAGAATTTAGAACAGGCAAAGAAGAAACAAAGATACCATTGTTTGCAGATGATATGATGGTAGATTTAAAGAATCCTACAGAATCAAGTAAAAAATTACTTGAAAAAATGAACAATTTTAGCAAAGTTGCAGGATATGAACAAAACCCATATATATCATCATTGTTTCCATATAGTACTAACAAAGCCCCACAGAAAGAGTTAGAAAAAAATCCATTTAAAATAACTGTAGACAATATAAAATGATTGGGAGTCTGCCTACCAAGAAAAACACAAAACAAAATTACAAAGCACTTTTCACACAAATAAAGTCAGATATAAATAACTTCTTTAAGAAATAAGTTGTTCATGGGTCTGACTGGCTAATATATTAAAAAGTGATCATTCTAACTAAATTAACTTAGTGCCTTACCAATCAAACTAACAAAACTATTTTATAGAGTTTGAAAAATTAGTAACAAAATTAATCTGGAAGAACAAAAGATACACAAACTCAAGGGACTTAAAAAGAAATGTAAGGGAAGGTGGTCTAACCATACCAGAACTAAAACTGACTAAAACTGCATTATAAAGCAGCGCTATTCAAAACCATTTGATACTGAATAAGAAATAAAGCCCCCCCCCCCCAGTGGAATATGGTATACATACAATACACAGTAGTCAATGACTAAAATAATCTACAGTTTGATAAACCCAAATGCTAATTTCTGGGATAAAGATGTGCTTTTTGACAAACATTAAAACAAAAAGAAATTGCTGGGAAGACTGGCAGAATCTAGGCATAGACTAACATCTTAAATCATATAACAAGATAAGGTAAAATGGGTACATGATTTAGACATAAAGGGTGATACCATAATCAAATTAGGAGAGTAAGAAATAGTTTCCCTGTCAGATCTATGAAAAAGGGAAGAATTTATAATTAAAAAGAAGATAGGTAACATTATGAAATACAATATGCATAATTTTGATTATATTAAATTTAAACGTTTTTGCACAAACAAAACCAATGCAACCAACATTAGAAGGGAAGCAGAAAGCTAGAAAAATATTTTTACACCCAGTGTCTCTGATATTATAAAAGACTCATTTCTAAAATATATAGAAAGCAGAGTCAAGTTTATAAGAATACTTGTCATTCCCCAACTAATACATGATTAAAGGATATGAACAGGCAGGTTTCAAATGAAGAAAATGAAGTTATCTACTGTCATATGAAAAATGCTCTAAATCACTATCGATTGGAGAAAAGCAAATCAAAATGATTCTGAGATACCACCTCACACCTATTAGATTGCTTAACATGACAAAATAGGAAAATTATAAGTGTAGGAGAAGATGTGGGAAAAATAGGACACTGATGCACTCTTGGAGGAAATGTGAACTGATCCAACAATTCTGGAGAATAATTTGGAACTATGCCCAAAGGGACATAAAATTCTGCATACCCTTTGTTCCAAGAATATCACCACTAGGTCTGTATCCCTTTGTGATCATAAAAAAAAGGGAAAGGGATCCATATGTACAAAAATATTTATAGCAGTTCTTTTGGTGGTGGCAAAAAAGTGGAAATTGAGATGATTCCCATTAAATGGGGAATGACTGAACAAATTGTAGTATATGAATACAACGGAATACGAATTTTCTATAAGAAATGATGAGCAGGAGGATTTCAGAAAAAAATCTAGAAAGACTTACATGAACTTATGCTGAGTAAAGTGAGGAGAACAAAGAAAACATTTTACATAGTAACAGCACAAGAGCTCTGTGAAATGACCAACTCTGATAGACTTAACAATACTATAAAGCTTAACAGTACAATCTTCTCAACAAAACAATAATACATGACAATTCCAAAAGACACAATATGGAATATTGTATCCACATCCAGAGAAAGAATTATGGAGTCTAAAGCATGTTATTGTCTCTTTTTTTCTTCCTCATTGTTTTCCCCTTTTTTTCTGATTCTTCTTTCACAGCATGATTAGTGTGGAAATGTGTTTAATATGATTATACATGTATATTCCATATCAGATTGCATGCAACCTTGTGGAGGGGCTAAGGGGGAGCACAAAAATATTTAGAACTCAAAATCTTGTAAAAGTGAATGTTGAAAACTAACAATGTTATCTTGAAACAGAAAGAAAGAAAGAAAGAAAGAAAGAAAGAAAGAAAGAAAGGAAGGAAGGAAGGAAGGAAGGAAGGAAGGAAGGAAGGAAGGAAGGAAGGAAGGAAGGAAGAATAAGAAAGAGAGGAAAGGAGGGGAAGGGAAGAAGGAAGGAAGGAAGCAAGGAAGGAAGGAATGAAGGAAAGAATGTAAAAGAAAAGAAAGAAAGATGATGTCTAGGTTCTCCTTTTAGTTATGGATTTTTTTTAGCCTGATTATTCTGACTTTTTTCCTTCTGCATCTATTTTCCATGTCAGTTGTTTTTCCAATTTATTTGATGGATTCCTGTTGTCTTATAGTCATTAGCTTCCACTTGCCCAATGCTAACTTTTAAGGAGTTGCTTTCCTCATTTAGCTTTTGTACTTCTTTTCCATTTGACTAATTGTACTTTTTATTTGTAGTCAGGCATATCATGTTTCCATATTAGTCTTGTTGTGAAAGAAAACATAGACAAAAAAAAACACTCAAGAAAAATAAGGTTAAAAATAGTATGTTTAAATTTGTATTTAGGTATCATCAGTTCATTCTCTGTGGGTTGATAGGATTTTTCATCATAAGTCTTTCAGAGCTATCATGGATCATTATGCTGCTGAGAATAGCTAAATCATTCACAACTGGTCATCCTACTATATTGCTGTTACTTTGTAGCCAGTACATGTCACTTTACATCAGCTTCTGCAAGTCTTCTCAGGTTTGTCTGGTTGTTTTTATTTTGTTTTGTTTTGTTTTTCTGAGAGTATCTTGTGCATCATTTCTTTAACACAATAAAATTTCCTCAGAAACACATATGACAATTTGTTCAAAATCTCCCCAATTTCCAGTTCTTTGAACCAGAAAAGAGCTGCTATAAATATTTTTATACTTATAATTCCTTTTCCTTTTTTGTTCTTTATCTCTTTTTGAATACAGACACAGTAGTGGTATTGCTGGTTAAAGGGTTCACATGGTTTTATAACCCTTTGTGCATAGCTCCAATTTGCTTCACAGAATGGTTGAATCAAGTCACAACTCCACCAACAGGGCATTAATGTCTCATTTTTTCCACATATCTTCCAACTTTTGTCATTTTCCTTTTCTGTCTGATTTGCCAACTAATGGATATCAATTAGTATGTCTGACCAATTGTATTTTTTAAAAAGTTCTTTTCTTTGTTATATTTTTGTACTACCTTTTCTATCTGGCCAATTTTACTTGTTAAGCAGTTGTTTTCTGTTTCCAAACAGTTGATATTTTTTTTCATTATTCTCTTGTATCACTCTTATTTTTCCCCAATTTATCTTCTAATTCTCTGATTTCATTTTTACTCTCCTGTTTGTGTTCTCTGTGAGTTCTTTCTGTGATTGAGGTCATTTCCAATTTTTCTTTATAGTTTTCCCCTTAGGTGTTTTGGTATAGTTGTCCTTTTTTGAGTTTATGTCTTGATCTTCTCTGTCACCATATTAACTTTCTATGGTCAGATTCTTTTTTTTTTTTACTCATCTTTTTTCTGAGGGGAATTTTTTCTTTTCTTTTAAATTTGATCTCTGCTTCTGGGTGTAAGGGACATGGTCTCAGGATTCTTCGGCCAATGATTGCACTCCCTAGCTGTTTGCCTGGTTTTGTGCTGATATTGCCCTAAGACTCATGGGTGAACATCATATGTGGTCCCACAGGGGTGTGGTGGGGGACTGGCTGGCACTGCAGGAGGCAGTAGGGTTCTGTGAGCTTACCTGGTACTGAGCTGGGGTCCTAGTGCTGTTGTCTGGTGTGTGCTGAAAAATGTTGGGTGTTTCTGCATTTCCTTTGGCTAAGTTGAAATATTTGGTTGTCATGTTTTACATGGACTTTGCTGAAGTACAAGGACGTCTGACTGCTTGATGTTTCCTGTTTGCCAAGGCCTAAGCTGAAGCACATGGTGATTCTTGGAGATGGAACCATCGGGTTCTATTCACCAGGAATAGTCAATCAATTGGGGAATAACTCAAAAAATGTTGGTATATGTATATAATGGAAAACTACTTCCATTCACCTGGCTATGCTGAGGCACTTGAGGGAGGTGGTAGCTGGTGTTGGCATTTGCCTGCTCTATCATATTATGGCTAAGGATCTACTGCTGATTTGCTGATTTGGGGGTTGCTGCTATCTTTCTGGGATACTCCTTATCCTGAATTGTATGCCCCTTTAATTTAAGTGAGACAGACCTTTCTTGCTGATCTCCCAAGTTTCTTGGGGTCTAAGATTGTTTCACCCTGTCTTTTTGTTGTTTCTTCTGTTCCATAATTTGCTTTGGGCTGCTACTTCATGGTTGTTTGGAGGTGAATATGGGAGTTACAACAATTTACTCTAACATCTTGGCTCCCAAAAACATGTTCTCTTTCAGTGTAATAAATACCTGCTGTGAGATAAAGAACCTAGCACTATATGGAGTCCTGCTTCCACAGATATTGTCATACAAGGAATTTGCTAAGGAACACAGTGTTAGCAGATGAGCATACCCTGATGCTCAGGGTCTCCTAGCCCGAGGACATTAGAGAAAGTGAAGCTGGTGGCATGACTGGAACTTGAGGGGTCCTGTGCTGCTCACTGAGACCTAACTACTGCATGTGCCTAACAGGCATCATGCATATTAACTTACAAGTCCATGCAGAGATTATTTCTCCATTTTCTGAACATGGGACCCATGTTGACCCATGTTCAGGAACAGGTCAAGGAGCAAATATGTAGTGGTAAGTTAGAAAGATTGTAACCTGGAATAGCTGGACCAATTCCAATTCCGAAAGGAGGGACCAGGGATGATTAACCCCATAAAAGGCTCAGTTTAGCTTCTGTAGTATATATATGCATCCCTGTAGACACAACACAACCGCTTCTTGCAACAACTGCAAACAAACACTTACTTCACTCACTTTAGTTCAATTTTAATATTTTAGTGGAGAGATTGAACTCCATTTCTCATACCACTAACATAACAAATACCCTTGCACAAGCAAAAGAGAAATTCTTTCTTAATAGGTATAATGAAAGCTAGATGAACAACAACAAAAAAAAAAACACAACATATTTTTTTGTATTGTTGTTTCCTTAGGTTTGCTTTAAAACTTACAAAATTTTGCTGCTTTATGGTCACAAAATTATATCCTTTGGTGAATTTCTCAGATTAATGTCCCACTGATCAAACATATTTCCAGAATATTCTTTGAATAAGGAATTTGGTCATGGTTCTGACTGAATTTCAATGTTAATTGGCTGGAATAAGAATAGTTCTAATGTGCCTGATACCCAATGTCATTAAACAGAGATTCTCAACTTATTTGTTTTTCAGGGAACTCAAACATACTTAAGTATGTCCTACATAGGGAGGAAGATATTAAATTGTGTTCAGTAAAATTATATTATTATACATTTCAATTCATTCCAATTATTTTTAAATCAGTAATTCATTTAGAGTAAAGATAATTCTCATGTAAAAAAAGAGAAAACTATAAAAGTATCTAGATCATGGATATAGTCTTGAAATATTGCTTTTATAAAGAGTTACTGATTGTACTGGGATCCACTTAGAAGGTAATGGAAAAGTAAAAGGGATGAGATAATGTATCAATTTCATTTTCTTGTATTATTACCTTAATCATGCCAATGTTTCTAAAACTCATCAGATTTGGAAATGACTAGGAAATTTAATAGTAAAATTGTAATAATTGCCAGTGAAATTAAACAATAAGGAAAAATGGTTGTTTAACATTTCCACAAAGCACATACAGAATACTGATTTAGACTAATTACTTTGTTTTTGAATGGCCCTTCTTAATGATAGAAATGCCTATTTTCCTTTTTTCCTACAAAATGGTATCAAGTCATAATTAAGACTTCTTCTTGTTTTTTGCTGCATGCCTTTGATATTTGGTATTTCTGTGATTCTTTTTCATCAAAGACTTCATCAACCAATTTCATTCTCAGTCCATTCCAGATCAACTCTCAGGAACTTGTGGCTCAATATCAAGAACAAAGTACAGACAAAAAGGTGGTGCCAGGACTTAAACTAACATCTTTGTGAACAGATTGTCAGACAGACTGGAGCAATAATCTTCTAAGCCACCATGCTGACTTGCAGATTGCTGTGTGTTTTAAGTGACTTCAATTATTATGGCTATTTGGCAATAGTTCTTGAAATGAACTTTAGTTTTTTGTTTGTTTTTAACCAAGATGCAGGATAGGAGCTTAAATGAATCTCTCAGATGTGACCCTGAAGAGTAGGAGATATTTTAATGATGAAGTGTTTCTTGATTTAAAATAGATAGATACACTCTGGAAGAGCCACATTTGTGTGCTTTGCTTTAAATAGGTAGTAGAGAATTGTCATAGTTATGTTGTAGATTTATAGGGCACTATACATGAAGGACAATTATTTTAGCATATATGCTAATAGCACACAATATTTCATTTTTACAATTTTTCATTCATGTAAAACTCATAACATAAAAAATAGGAATGAAAATTTCCTCAGAAAACAGCTACTATAATTCCTTCATTTCATCAGTGAAGGAACTGTGGCTAAAGCAGGGTACATAACTTGTCTCAGGTCAAATTGGGAGTAAGAATTGTAGACAAATTATGAATTTATTATAAATCTATCTCCTCTAACTCCTGTACAAATATCATTTTAACAAGAATTTAACTCACAACAATACTGCAGGTTAGATAGTACAAATAATATCTCCATAAAATTTTGTGAAAAAATATATGGAAAATGTAGGGGAAAAGATGTATAAAAGTTTGAAAGTTTGGAGTTTGTTCATGAACACACAGTAAATTTCTTAGTTGAGATCCAGTCCAAGACTCCTGATTACAGTTCTAGTGCTATAGTTGATAAATCATAGTATTAAAAGATAACTAACATTTATAAATATTTTAAGTTTGCAAGAACACTTTACATTTATTTTTGCCCACCAAAACTCTGTGAATTCAAAGTTGTTATTTTGTTTTAGAGATAAGGTGGCTGGGCCTGAGATGGGGTAAGTGATCTGTCCATAGTCACACAGTTATTTAGTTTCTCAGAAAAAAATTGAGCTCAGATATTTATCTATCTATCTATCTATCTATATAGATAGATAGATAGATAGATATATTATACTATCTCGTTACCTATAAATGTAAAAAGCAGAAGTTAGTAATGTTAGTTTAATCACTTGTTACAGTATGAGTAACCATGATTCAGAGTAGTAAAAAAGGGCAACTGCAGGTCGCCCCACCCCACCCCCTTGAGCAGGGAGACCTGCAGTATTTTGGCAGCTAATTTTTTTAGTAAATAGAGTGCCAGTCCCAGAGGCAGGAAGACTCATCTTTCTGAGTTCAAATCCGGCCTCAAACAGTACCAAGTACATAACCCTGGGCAGTCACTTAATCCTATTGCCTCAGTTTCCTCACTTGGAAAATGAGTTAGAGAAAGAAATGGCAAGCTTCTCCAGTATCTCAACCAAGAAAACCCAAAATGTGGTCATGAAAAGTTAGACACAACTGAAAAATAACTGAAAATCAACAGACAATGTTCAATATATTTCAATAACATCCTCCTGGCTACAGTAAAACTAATTGCTACAAATCAGAGTAGCAACCCAGAGCTAGAGTGTATTTGAGGCAGGGTTTACATGATTTTAATGAGGATTTGTTAGACCAAACTGAAGAAGGCTCAAATAAAATTGTCCATAGCATTAAGTAGAGTTCCAAAGGAACTGTTGCTTTCGAAAGTTTCCTTATTTAATCAAATACCTATATCATCCAATCACTTCCCTCCTTGTCTTAGAGTCTCTAGTCCTTAAAAAAAAATCTATCTAAATATTTACATTTTAAGTTAATGTTTTAAACTCTGGAAGATCACACCCAAGTAGCTTTACTTGGGAAGATTTTTATTTCATTTTATTTAATGTGAAATAAAAATTCCTTTGAAGAAGGAAGAAGAAAAGAAAAACAAATCAAGAAGGAAAAGCAATACCACTAGCAATAATAGTAGAGTGAAACTTGGTAGGCTGCGGCAGATAAGTCTGTACATTCTGCATATGGAGAATATATATTGCCTAACTATAATATTGATAAATTAGAACCAGAAAATTTTGGTTCAAGTATATATTAGTAATATTTAACTACTGACTCTGGAAAAATATATCTGCATGTTTGCGTGTGTGTGTGTGTGTGTATTTAGTTTTATCTCCATTACTAGCCTTTTCTCTTCCATCTAATGATTTAGTAACATTTGTATGTTTAAGTTTTTCATTATTCAGTATCAGTATATCAATTCTTCACAGCACATTTAGACAATGCTTTTTTTTTTTACTATATCTTGTTCTTATGAGATGATTTAGTAGAACATACTCTGAGAAATAAATGGTAAAGATGATTCAGTATAATCATTTTTCCTTGAAATTAGTCACAACTTAATCATTAAGATGAAACTTCCTTTTAAATTAGGGCTATTGGACAAAATTGAGAGTTGATTGGTTTAAAACTGAAGAGGAAGGAATATACAGGATAAGCAGGGAAACAAAAAAAATCCCAATCATTTGTTTGATCCTTTTAAATACATTCACTTTTTAAGAACTGAATGATAAACTGATTTTATTTTTCCCTTCTGTTCTCTTAGCATTATTAATATATATCAAATTACCATAATACTGTATTTGGGTTTAGCATTTTTTAAGATAATTGTATAAGTCTCTGTAGCAGCAAGCTCTGTAGCATACCCAGGATGGCTGCTATCACAGGTTCTTTGATCTGCTTTTCTAAAGAAAAGAAGCTCAAAAGGGATTAACAATCTTACTTTAACCAAACATAAATATCATTCACTTAGTTCAAGGGGAAAAAGTCAGCACCCTCAACTTCAGAAAATACAAACAGAAATTACAAGCAGACAAAAAAATACTGAGAGAATAACACAATTCAACAGACCAACAAACAGGTCTTCTAGATGTCTGACCATTATATACATACATAGTTACCAGAGAGAGAAGCACCAATATCTGGGTTTTCAAAGCTAGGGGCTCAACAGCTGCCCAGAGACTCACCTGGCCAAATCTCACAACTCTTCCCATAAGTTAGCCTCAAAGTAAAACCTCTCCTCAGGGAGTTTATATAGCCTTCCCCATGGTCAGATAACTTCACAACCTTCATGACCCACTGCCTAATTACAAAGTAAAAAATGGTATGTGTCTTCCTGAAAAACAAGCCTCCCCTAAGCAAGCTTATCTTGTTGGGCTACATGGAGGCTGACTATTAAGGAGCAGGGAAGATTTTCAAATTCCCTTACTATTGCAATCTCACTGATGAGACATTTTTCTAATAATATATAATGATATAAAAAAGACAATTATAAGTGAGGCTATTATGTTTCTGATAGTGTCATGGGAAATAATTTTTAGAAAGCATGTTTCTTTTCCATTAAGTCAACCAAAAAATATTAGACATGTACTAAATGCCCTTAAGCTTTCTTTACTAGCTCAGCTCATACCATTTCTTGAGGTAACACCTTCTATTGGACTAAAACCTTTTGGGAAAAACAGTTGTCCTAGAGCTATCTCTTTGAAACTTCAGGCAAATGAGGTCAAAGCATTGTCCTGTACCCAATAAAGAAACCAACTGAGGTAGAAAATTAGGAGAAAAATGTAGAAAGAGGCTTTGCTCTAAAAATATACAAAAATAAAGAAATCATCCTTGTACTCCCACTTCAATAACTATCTAGTTGAATATACTATAAGTCCTATATATTTGTGCATGCACATTGTGCTTTTTCACTTTTATTGTTCATTCATTTCAATGGTGTCTGACCCTTTGTGAACCCATTTGGGATTTTCTTGTCAAAAATACTATAGTGGTTTGCTGCTTTCTTCTCCAGATCATTTTACAGACAATGAACCAAGGCAGTAGAGTGAATTGACTTGCTTAGGTTCATGTAGCTGTGTGTGCAGCCAGATTTGAACTCATAAAGTTAAGTTCTTTACTCAAAACTGAGCAGTCTATCCATTGTGACCCCCTAACTGCCCCAGCTTTTTACTATATTTTACAATTTTATCATCACATTTTTCATAAGTATCTGAAATTATTCAAATATTTTTCACAAAATTTGATCATTTTGTATTTTCAAAATTTATTATCATAATATCTAGGATGTATATGATAATAGGACTGTAAGGTCCACATCTGTCTCACATCTGTCTTTGAGAAGGAAAAGTGAAGCATTGATACAACTCCATGACTTCCATAGTTCACAAGATAAGTTAATGATAGAATTTGACCAAGGTAATCATTTGGTGTCTATATCTGAACAGTAATTTCAGGAAGGAGTAGATGGGTACAATGGAATGGAATAGAATAAAGAAATATTTATGTTTATATAAGAAAGAAAAAAATTGGAAGAGTGATTTTTTAAAATTTACTTTTTCAATGCATCACAGTATAAAACAAGTTGGAAACATGAAGGACATAAAAGTAAGTCAAAATACAAGTCATTGAACTCATATAAAAATATTTGCACTTTTAAGGACACCAACTACAACTCATCTTCATACCTATACAAGAATTAAACAGCTTGATAGAGTTGAATAAGACAGGATAAATAAATAATGTTTTATACTGTATTTTAAAAAATAATATTCATAATTGTAGTATTATTTTATATATTTTTATAGCTATTTGAACATGGAGATGATTTAGAATTATGTCTTGGTTAAACCAGGAAGCATAGCTAAGAGATAGCTTATATCTAAGTTATTCTAGATGGAACACCAAAAGAAAAAGGAAAGCAAAACTTTTGAATTTGTGAAAGGCATTATTAAACTAATAATTCTAGTTGTTGTCAGTAAATGCAGAATATGATTTAGAATTCTATTATAAAATTAGCCCTCATCTAGAAGGCTTTTCTTGATCTTTCTTATTAATAATGATCTTCCTCCACCCCACAACTTCAATGTCTTGCTTTATTTTTAATGCACTTATTATGTATTATTTTGAGTTGAAGTTATCTATGTATGTTTCATTCATCATTCATTCATTTAATTCATTCCATGAATTAAAGGGATGCCTATTGCAACCAAAACATAACATTGTAGTCCACAATTACCAGATGCTAAATAAATGCTAATTAAATTTCATTATTTAATTATTTCCTGGAGGCTCCTATGCTAAGTTTTGGTATGAATGGAATTTTGTTTTATTTCAATGTGGTGAGATTTCTTTTTTAAAGACTTATTGTTTTAATATTAAATTCCTAATTTAATTTAATATAATAGTTAAATTCCTGATTTAAAGCTTATTTGACTTTGAGTGATGTTATTCTTTGATTTTATGTTTTAATGTTTTGCCAAAGGGAACTCTCTCAGCCAAGGGTTTACCAAAGTTTCAGGTGAATATTTACATCTGTGTGTTTGAGGTGGTGTTTTTTGTTGTTGTTTTTGTTTGGTTTGGTTTGGTTTGGTTTTTACCTTTTCCATTGTTTTAATCCTTTGCATATCTATCTTCATCATTGTCGCTTTTACCACCACTATCACCATCATCCATTGGCCACATCCACATGTTCTGCTTTGCATCTCCCATTTATGTAATCCATCTTACATATGTATTGAGTGGTACTCTGTATATGATATGGTCTGTAATGTCAAGGGGTATATAATCACATGGAGTAGTCAGTCAGAACATATGCATAACGGTGGGTACAGAAAAACCTGAAAAGCTCATATGAACTGATGAAAGTGAACTAAGGAGAACCAGGAGAATATTGTACACTTTAAAAGCAATAATCTAATAGTGATTAAGCATTTAAGAAAACTATCCTTGTCAAGACAATGCTTTAAGACAGCTCCATGATGATTACTTCTTTTCCACTACTTTTTATTTCTTGCTTTTTCTGTCTATGTGTTTAAAACATGGCAAATATGTAAATATGTTTTGTATCACTTTACAAGTATAATTTATATCGTATTTCTTGCCTTCTCAAAGGGGTGGCGAATTTCCTGGAGAGAAGTAGTGAATTTTGAACTTAAAATTTAAAAGAAAATATTTATTATTAAAGCTCTAAGTGGGAAATATTTCCTCAATGGTATTTTATTTTTAATTATATGGAAAGATAATTTTAAAAATTCATTTTTTTCTAAATTTTTAAGTTCCAAATTTTTCACATCCCTCTCTCCACTTCCCAAGGCAGCATGCAATCTTAAATATGCTATATGTGAAATTATATGAAACATTTCTATATTAGTCATGCTGTGAAAGTAGAATTAGAACAAAAGGGGAAAAACACAAGAAAGTAAAAAAAAAAACAAAAAGAGTAAAATAGTATTTTTGATCCTCATTAAGACTCCATAATTCTTTCTCTGGATGTAGTTAGGATTTTCCATTAAATCTGCTCATATCACTCAGCAAAAGTTCATGTAAGTCTTTGTGGGTTTCTCTGAAATCTGCCTACTCATTATTTCTTATAGCACAATATTATTCACTAATATCCATATACCACAACTTGTTCAGCCATTCCCCAATTGGTGGGGAATTTCCAATTTTCCCTCAATTTCCAATTCTTTGTCACCATGTAAAGAGTTATAATTTTTGGGGGCGGCAAGGTGGCACAGTGAGTAGAGCATTCGCCCTGGAGTCAGAAGGACCTGAGTTCGGATCCGGCCTCAGACACTTAATGCACAAACAAAAACCTAGACTGTGACCTTGGGCAAGTTACTTAACCCCAATTGCCCTCCAAATAGCAAAAAAAAAAAGAGTTATAATTTTGCACATGTTTGTCTTTTTATGATCTCTTTGGGATAAAGACCTAGTACTGGTATTGCTGGATTAAATGGTATGCACAGTTTGGTTGGCTTTGGACATAGTTTGAAACTATTCTAGAGAGCGTTTGGATCAGTTAAAAACTCCACTAACAATGCTTTAATGTTCCTATTTCCCCACATCTTCTTCAACGTTTATCATTTTATTTTTTCTGTCATATTAGTCAATTTGATTATTCTTATGTTTGTGATGGTACCTCAGAGGAGTTTTAATTTGTATTTCTCTATAACATTTTTCATATGATCATAGATAGCTTTAATGTCTTCATGTGACAACTTTGTTCATATCCTTTGACCATTTATCAATTGAGGAATGACTTAGATTCTTATAAATGTGACTCAGTTCTCTCTATATTTTAGAAATGATGTCTTTGTCAGAAATGCTGACTGTAAAAAAAACTATTTCCCAACGTTCTGTTTTTCATTCTAATATTGGTTGCATTGGTTCTCTTTGTGCAAAACATTTTTAATTGCTGTAATTACAATTTTCCATTTTTAATTTTATCATGCTCTTTTTCTCTTGTTTGGTCAATTTGGAAAAAAATATGTAATAAGTAAACTATTGTTTAAAAAGTGTAGAGATATGATACTGGGAAGATGGTGAAGTATGTGATAAAAGACCAAATTCTCAGATTTTTCTCACAAACAAAATAAAATAGATCCTCAGGATAAAAATAGAGCAGTAAAAATAAACAAAAGTTGGGACAGAACAATGGTCCTTCTGGGACAGTCACAGAAAATCTGAAGAAAAATCCCCAAACTGAGGCTTGGTCCCTATGAAGAATAAACACTTCCATGGTAGTTCCACTGAAACAGCAAGCAGTGAGTCTTGGGTTTAGCTGACTTGGGATGTAGCAGCCCTAGTCACAAGAACTTTCAACTCCTGGATTGTGTGGGAAGTCAGGGGAAAGTTGAGGAAATTTTTGCTGGTAAGGAAAGCCAGACCAGCTGTTTTGCCAATAGGTGGCTCTGAGTGAGACAGAGCCAGCACATGCTAGGTGGGAGCAGAAAAGATGCTGCTGGCTGTGGAAACTTAAAGGTGGGTGGAGTTCTTGGTTTCATTTCCAGGATAGATGGGAGCATTGAAGGAGGATCTGAGACCAGATGCATAAGGCTCATACCTGTCATGTAATATGTTTTTTCTTACATAGATGTAAAAATTTATTTCATATGTGCATTATAAACATATATAGTTAGTATAAAGCTTGAACTTTTTTTCTTTTATCTAATCTATGAGATAGTCCACTAAAGATTTTCTTCCAGATTGACATTCATTCATAAGCCACTATTTCTTGGTCTTGGTCTTTCAATGAATAATGTTTATATTTAACTTTAATGTCATAGCCACAACTCTCCCTCTTGGCAACTGCTCCACAAACAAAAGAAGACAAAATAACTAATGAAAGATAAATAAATAAATTTTGTGGTTTTCAATAGAGCAACTTTGTCAAGTGCCTTTATGAAATCGTAAACTGTATCCAAGTTATATTTTCTCCAACATTTATTACCTTAGGGACTCTATTATTACATCACTCTCCCTATTGAACTTAGCAGAGGTTTGTAAGCACTTTTTGATTATCTTTAGAGCAACTCATATCATAAGCAATTGTGTAAGGACTGATATTCACACAGAGTATCTTGGCAGTTAAGAAATACAGATAAATGTCAGATAAGTTTGAAGGATAGCTAAACTTTAGTGACATAAAGAAAATAAGGAAAAAAGTATTTCTATTTGTGGAGAAAAAATGAACAAAGTGTATCCTTGGTGGTTAACAACATGTGGAAGGGACATAAAATAGTTCTGTTTGTTTTTATTAAAGATCTAATATTAAGGAATAATTGGAGATAAAATTCAATGTGTATCTTGGGGGGTGTATTACTGCAAAGCTAAAATTCCAGAATTAGAAATTTGTAATTTTTTCCTATCAATTATAATCACTTTGAGGAAGATAATAGCCTAATGAAAGTGGTATAATAAAAAAAAATCATTCTGCAAAGTCAAATATTTTTCTGATTTACTACTTTTTTACTTAAATATATATTTCTTGATTATCTTTCTAAAATCATAAATTGGTAGTATTCAAAAGTTTAAAACTGATATAATTGAATAAATAAATCAAATTTCCTTGTACCAAATAAGAAAATTTATTCATTTTTATTTAGTATTGAAGACTCCATACCCAAAATTAGGTTGGTATTTTGCATCCTTCCATCATTTCCAGATTCTTGGCATTACATTTAAAGGTTTGAAAGATATACTTAAATGTACAGTCAACATAGACTCCATGCGGGATCATTGTATATCTTTTAGAGGCCCTCAATGTTCATCACTCAACACTAATGTTCCTCTGCTGCATCACTTGCCCCTTCTGTGTTGCTATGAGATGTACAAAAGTATAAGAAGTGTTAATGTAAAGTGGTTAGTATGAGTGCAATAGACATATAAACATATTTTATTTACTGGGCATGGTATACTAAAAAAAAAACTGAATATAGCATGATATAGAGACTGTAACGGGATGGCAACAAAAAACTTTTTCAACTTATTTTGATGTGGTAGTAAATGAAGCATTTATTTTTATTTATCACATGTCAAATAAGACCACATTTGTTTTAGACAGACAACTACCAGGCATTAAATAAAAACCAGTTCAGGGAAGATGTTTCAATAGATATAGAAATTTAAGATCCTGGTCCATGAAAACATTATTTTCTGATATAGAAGCTCCCTAGCAGTTGGATTTCTGGCTGGAACTGAATCATGCATCACACAACAATAACTTATAGATGTATGCATTGCTTCTATATTACCTAAGTAAATGGCTGAAAAAATATTGTTGAAATATACACTGAGTCATTTGCCATCTGCTGTCATTTCATGGAATGTTTTTCTCATTATGTATGCGGAATTTGCACAAGACCATTTAAAATGTATCATTAAACATCATATCTGGCAGGATTATGTTGACTTCTCCTAGAGGGCCTTCAAAATCTTTGTTAATATAAGTAGCCATATTCAGTACTGAGAAAGAATGCATATTTTTGAGAAACTTCTTTATAATGTTCCTATAGAAACTTACATTGTTTTTACACTGAAATTTCAATTGTATAAATGGGATAGTTTGCACATTCCAACACTACTTCCTTTTATATAAGTTCCAGATGGATGATAGAAGGTGATCTACCAGTTCTAGAGGAATCTTTTTCTACAAAGTATATCACCATTGTCATTTTGTTTGGTTTACGTTGTCAGGATGATTACAGGACAGTTACTATACAGTAGATTATAATATCTTGGTCATCAATTATATCTGCTTTAAATAACCTAATTTATTCTCAGCAATTAGACTTTGAAATTTCAGTTGGCAGGCACAGGAGGAAAGAATTTAAAGGAAACTCACCACCTTTCAGTTGTTTCCAGATATGATCAATAGGTTTTGTGCTGTTGAGACAACCTGAAAGAGCTAAATTCTGCCCAATCCTATCTAATCTAAAAAGAATATATTAAGTCAGTATTCTGAAGATACCACATTCATCCACACAAATGCTCATGTGTGTGCATGCATACACACACAATAGTAACTGCTATAAAAATTACATTCTACTGTTAGGGATATAATACATATGAATGAATGAATAAGGGGAAGGAGGGAGTAAGAATGTATTAAGTACCTTTTATATACCAGGGACTGAACTAAGTGTTTTACAAACAGTATCTAATTTGAAAGAAGGGATAAAATATAACTTATTTGATTACTATACCAAGCACTGTTCTAAACTCATGTAATAAAAAAAGAAAAAGAAGAAAGTACCTATCTTCAAGGATTGAACATTTTAATGGAGTGACACAACATATATAGGTAAAGAATGAACAGGGAAGAGATTTTTGTTTTATAAAGTTATATGAAGAATAAGTGGTCACATATGGGGATAGAGTCATGCATTATCTCCAGTATCAATTGCGGTATTTTTTTTTTATTGTGCTTCTGTAACCATAAAAGCACAGAATGTGAGAGGGGAGGAAATGATACACACAGAATAACAAGGCTTGTGAGAAAATGACAGAAGACTAAAAAGAAAAATGTTTGGAGCCATCAACCTGGATACAATAGGCCACACATGAGACACTCATCAATCAGGACCTAAGGAACACAAAGCAGAAGATCTAGAACTGAAAGTGTTAAGTCCTGGAGGGTATTATAAACATTTATTAAGTGCTTACTATGTATCAGACCACTATGTCTTTTAAAAACATCTCATTTTATTCCTTCAATAACCTTGAAAGGTAGGTACTGTTATTGTTCCCATTTTACGGTTGAAGAAACTGAGGCAGACAAAATTTAAGTGACTTGCCCATGATCACACAACTAGTGAATATCTGAGTCTAGTTTTGCAGATTTTCCTGACTTAAGGCCCAGTACTCTATCCCCTGATCTACTTAGGTTTAAATACGTGAAAATTGAGAAAGGGAGAATCCTAACCATAATAGCAATGAGGAATTAATTCTCTTAGTTTGTAGAATATGCATTGATTACTGAATTACTTGTAATTAAAAAAAAAAAACAGGTTCTAACACTTTAGGTTTTAAAGAAGTTTCTCAACAACATGCATTTCTCTCTTAGTACTAAATATGGCTGCCTATAAAAAAAAAATCTTGAAGGTCCTCTAGGAGAAGCCAGCATAGTCCTGCCAGAAATTATATTTAATGATACATTTTTAATAATCTTGTGCAGATTCCACATATATGATATATTTTTAAGACTGTATTGCAAAAATATTATTTAGAAAAAAGAAATTGAACAAAGTCCAGAAGGAGTGTGAACCCTGAGGAACAGGATCACTTTTGGTCACAAGGAATAATAAACTCTGAGAAACAGTACCACCTTGAGCCCCAAGAGATCAGAGAAATTAAGCAAGTCATAAATGAGCTCTGTAATAAAATATCCAAAGGATAACAGGGACTTCCAAGAGACATATATCAAATATTTATGGAACAATGATTCCCAATGCTATCTAAAATATATGAAAAATATAGGTAAAGAAGGAGTTCTATCAAACTTCTTTTATTACAAAAATATGGTTTTGTTACCTAAACCTGGGAGAGCTAAAACAGAGAAAGTAAACTAGAGGCCAATTTCTTTGATAAATACCAATGCAAAAAAAAAATTAAGGAAAGTACAATCAAAGAGATTAGAGCAATGTATCACAAAATTTCATACACTATGACCATATGGGTTTTATACCAGGAGTGGTTCAATATTAGGACAACTATCAGCATAATTGACCATATTAGTAACAAAAATAACAAGAAAAATTATATGAATATCTCACTATATGTAGAAAAAAGTCTTTGAGGAAATACAACATCCATTCGTACTAAAAACATTAGAAAGCATTGGAATAAATGGATCCTTATAATTAGTGTCTATCTAAAATCAAGAGCAAGCATTATCTATAAAAAGGATAAACTAGAAGCCTTGCTAACAAGATCAGAATTGAAGCAAATATGTCAATTTTTACCACTCTCATTCAATATTGTACTAGAAATGTTAGCTATGGTAATAAGATAGGGGAAAAAGTAATTGAGGGAATAAAATTTGGTAATGATGAAAAAAACTATCACTCTTTTCAGATGATGTGATATATTTTTGAGAATCATAGTCAACTAAAAATAGTTGAAATAATGATGATTTTAGCAAAGTTTCAAGATATAAAAGAATCCCACATAATTCACCAGCATTTTTGGATACTACCAATAAAACTCATCAGGAAGAGATAGTAAGAGAAATTTCATTTCAAATAACTACAGACAATATAAAATACTTGGGAGTCTTCCTGCAATGAAAGACCCAGGGAATATGTGAACACAATTATGAAGTGCTATTCACAGACATAAAGACCAATCTAAGCAACTGGAGAAATATTAATTGCTGTTGGGTAATCCAAGCAAATGTACTAAAAATGTCTTTTCTACCTAAATTATTTTTATCTGTTGAGTGCCATAACAATGAAACTACCAAAGTATTATTTTCTAGAGCTAGAGGGAAAATTAAATTCATCTAAAATGAACAAAAGTTTAAGAATATGGAGTCAGTAAAAAAAAAAAAACATGTGAAGGAAATGTCTTGAAACAATAGATTTCAAACCATATTAAAAAGTGGTAATCATCAAAACTATCTGGCACTAACAAATAGAGTAGTGGATTAGTGCAATACATTAGCTACACCATAAATATTACAAATGATCATAGTAATTTCATGTTTAGTAGAACCAAAGATCCAAGATATGGGGGGTAAGAACTCACCATTTGACAAACTACTGCTGAGAAACCTGGAAAGAAGTTAGGCAGAAACCACACATAGTCCAATATCTCACAAAACATTACAAGAAAAGGTCAAAAGAGACAAATAATTCATATGTAAAAGATGATATCATAAGTAATTTGGAGGACTTAAAAAATCTACCTGCCAAATTTATAGACACAGGAAGAGTTTATGAACAAATAAGGGAGAGGAAAGATCAGGGGAATAAAAATGGATCATAACATTTGCATGCAATTAAAAAAAAAGAATTTGTGTGAACAAAATTAATGCAACCAAAAAGAAAACAGGAAACTAGGGAAGATTTTATAATGATTTTTCCTAATACAAGACTCATATTTTAAATATATAGGGAACCCTGCCAAAATTATGAAAAGAAAAGCTATTCTCCAATTGATAAATTGCCAAAATAATTGAATAGGTAATATTCAGAAGAAGAAATGAAAATTATCAATTGTCATATGAAAAAATTATTTTTATCAGAACTGATTAAAGAAATATAAATTAAAAAAATAAATTATTTACTATTTCACACTTATGAGAATGACTAACATGAAAATGAAAAATGCTAAAGGGGATATGGAATAACTGAGATACTAAAACAGCGTTGGTTGAATTATGAGCTAGTACTCATAATGAAAAAATCTCTTTCTCCAAAGAAAGAATTGTGGAACTCTAAATATAAATTGAAGTATATTTTTGACTTTTTACTTCTTACTTTTTATGGTATGGTTGATATGGAAATATTTTAAAAGATTTTCCAATTATAATTTATATATTGCTTGTCTTGGAGATAGAAAATTGGGAGCAAAACACTTTTTAAAATAACATTAGAATAGTTACGAACATTTTAAAAATTAAACATCATGGAGACTCTGAGACATAGACAAATACATTTTTATATATAATGAATGTACACATTACCCTCAAGAAGAAATATTTGTAAACGAAGAAATTTAAGTTTCATTTTTTTCCCTCTAAAAGAGGTAGATACAACTGAAAGCAAATTGTAAAAAATGGCCAAGAACATGGTTAGGAAAAGAAATTCCAATTTTCAATGTTATTCTAAATTATATTGGTTCCTAACCTATTGAAGGCAGACAAAAGTTTCTTGTAATTCCTCTTGCTTCAGGGATTGAAAAGCAAGTAGAGGTTAGTAACCCCTCCAAGTGGCTGAGGAATTTAATCAAGTTATTTAACCACTAATTTTTTGTACTAAATATATTATTTGACAACAAAATTTTCAGATATATATATACATATATATATATATAAATAGCTTCAAAATCATTGGAAATATATTATATTGTTTTGCTATCTAACAATATAATTATTTATAAATAAGTTAATTATTGCTTTATTTTAATGTTTTTAAATTTAAAAGAATATAACCTTTCTACCTTTTACCTTTCCCCAATCCCCCTAAAAAGCAAAAACATAACTCCTATAACACATACACATTCAAGCAAAGCCAAAACAAAAATAGTAATCACTCTGATCATATGAACTACACATATAGTCCATCAATTCTTTGTATCAAAGCCCCTTTCAAAATGGAGTACAGACAATTGATTCTTATAAAGCTCTTCCCCCCATTACTTCTATTTTCCTTTTTATGACTTTCTTACCCCATTATTTATATTTCAAAATCTTTACTGCATCCAGGCCTTTAAATCAGGTCTCTATTGAGTTTTGCTTGGCAAAAAAAAAAAAATATATATATATATTGGTTGTAAATCTATATATTTTCCCTTTAGGTATATCTTATTCCAAGCTCTGTAATTCTTTGAAATGTTGTCTGTTAAATCTGATGTGATCAGGATTGTGGTTAATTTCCACTTTTTTTAGTTGCTTGCTTTCTCTCTCTTATCTCTCTCTCTTCATCTCTCTCTATTTCTGTCTCTATGTCTCTCCCTCTATCTATATGTATATATGGGTCTGCATATATGTAGATAGACATATATGTACACATCTACATACACACATATCCTTCAGCTCTTGGTTTTGACTATAACATTCCTAAGAATTTGGGGGGTTTCTTTCAGGAAGCAAATAACATGTTCTTTCTATGTAAATTTTGCCTTTTGGTTCTAGGAGATCTGAGTAATTAAGTTTCAAGGTTTCTTAAAATTTGTTATATGGACTCAGTTTTTTATTGTAGCATTCTCGTAATCCAATGATCTTTAAATTAACTCTGCTTGACCATTTTTCTATTTAATTTGATTTTAATATTACATACCTTATATTTTCTTCTACTTTGTTTAAAATTCCTTGACTTTGTTTTCATATTTACTACTGTATCCTGGAGGCATTAAATGATATTTGGTCCATTCTATTTTCAATTTTGTTTGGTTTATTTCATTTGTACCACTCTGCTAATCTTATAAACCTATTTCCAAAAGTCTCCTTCATATCAATTATTTATTTTCTAATTATTTATTTTATGCCTCTAATTGTATTTATCTTTATTAGATAATATTTCACTTCAACTTTTTCATAGCTTCTTCTTAGGAATTCTCAATGATCTTGTGGTCTATGTATGTTTTTCTTTGGAGTTTTCTTGTAGAGATTTTGGAGTCCCTCATCTTCGAGGTTTGTAGCATGGTCATCCTTGCCCTGCTAATACTTTTTTTTCATTTAAGAAGAAGTGGTTGGTGGTACAGTGAATAGAGCACTGGCGCTGGAGTCAGGAGAAACTGAGGTTAAATCTGACCTCAGACACCTAGCACTTACTAACCCTGTGACCTTGGGAAAGACACTTAACCCCAATTTCCCTGCAACCACCCAAAAAAAGGAAAAAAAAGAAAAAAATCTACTCTGGGGAATCATGATGTTCCTGGTCTACCTATGAATTCTTTCAGAGGTAAGTCTTTGATTCTTGTTCTTCTGGGAGCCCATCCAGCAGACCCACAATATGCTCTGGGTGACAACATGGTTAGAGTTCTAGGAAATGATTCTATAGTCTTAGATCCTATGAAAAGTCCTTTGTGCTATCCCAAAATGTATTATAAAAGAGGTCCTATCTTTGTGCTAGGTATCCCTGTATTGGTTGTCTAGTTTGAAATATTATATTTTTTTCTTTTTGGAGGGGTAAAACAGGGTAATTGGGGTTAAGTGACTTTCCCAAGATCACATGGCTAGTAAGTGTGATCAATTGTCTTAGTTTGGATTTGAACTGAAGTACTCCTGATTCCAGGGCCAGTGCTCTATTCACTGCACCACCTAGCAACCCCTAGTTTGAAACTTTTGACACTGACTCTCAATCTAGGTACTCTGCCTCACTTAGAAATCCTAAACATTTGTCCTGAGTTGGGATCTGCTCTGGACAATGGCAAGCTTGACATTCTGGTTAATGAGTCGAAAATTCATCAATTCTGAGAAATGATTTTCTATTGACCTGAGGGTGGTAGTGGTTATCCCCCTTATCTCATCTATGGGTGCTTCCTGTTGCACTGCTGGTCTGTATCCCGACTCAGGGTTCCTAAACTCTTGGACCACCACTCTTCTAGATTTCCTGCTTTTGATACTCACATGTAGTTTGAATTAGTTCCTCCTATTATTTTCCTATTTTTATTTCATCTCAATCTCTTCTTAACAAGATTATTTTACTTCTACATGAATAATTGTCTTCCTTTCCCCAATGAGGTAAAGGATATTTAACTTCTAATTATATGAGATATTCATGAGAAAAAAATTCACTATGGTTGTGATATTCAAGAAGTCTTTACTAAGTACCTACTATGAGACAGGACATAGGGTATGGAAATGGAAAAAAGCAAGTAGAATTTTATTTTTCCCTAAAGAATAGATTTTTTAAAAAGGCATAATATATAATCAATTAATCTATATAAGTCAATATATTTCAATATTCAGTTCAACAATCCAAAATTCAGGATAATTCAATCAAAGATACAATCAAGCTGATGTTTTAAGCATCTTGATTTGGCAATATAGAGGATGGATTAGAGAAGAGAGATATTAGAGGCAGGTAGGTCAATTATGCCTCAATTGCAGTGATTTAAGCAAAAAGATGATGATTACAAGAATTAGAATGGTTAGCTGTAGAAGTGGAAATTTGAGATTGATTAGGAGAGATATGAAGATAAAATCAAGTAAACTTTGCAACCTCTTGGATTGAGTAGTAGAGGAAAAGTAAAAGTCATGGAAGATAGTGAAGCAGGTTATGAACCTACTTGTGACAAGAAGAATGGTAGCATTCTCAACAAAATTAGGGACATTTGGAAGATGAGACGATTTTGCTAGAAATTATGAGTTCTTTTGGGGCATTTTTGTCCATTATTTTTTTTGTATTTGCTTGGTTTCTTATAAGAATTAACTGCAGAGATATAGCAAAGCATTAGTAATATGGGAATGGAACTCATTAGGAAGACCGAGGATAAACATGTTATCTGTAGAGAGAAGATTATTGAACACATTTGAGCTGAAGTTTCAAACAAGAAAAAAGAATACAAAAAAGAGGATCTTATAGATATTCATGGACATATATGACATAGGGCTTAGGCAAAGATAATAATCCAACATTGGGGTATAAGGAGTAGGAATATAAGAAGTACCAGGTGATTGCAACCAAGGGCATAGAGAATATCCAAATGAAGGATGTTGTCAATGAAGGAAAAAAACCCAGAGAGATCAAAAATCATGAGTACAAACGAAACAAACATAAAATTTAATAATTAGCAGATTCTTGTTAACTCTGGAGAGAACAGATCATGTTGAATGATTAAATAGGAGCTAGATTGGAAGGTAGTGAGGGGAATGATATGTCAGAAAGCGTAAGCAAGGAAAATGAAGATCTTTTTGGGAATTGAACTTCAAAGTGAAAGAGATTTGAGGTGACAGTTTGAAGAGCTGGCATAAGCAAGTGAATTTTTTAATAGTGTTGAAAATCCAGGGCACGTTTATAAGTAAGAGGGAAGGAAGATGTGAATAAAGGATTGACAATTAGAGAAAGTGAGGGGATAATGGAAAACACAAGTTACTGAAGATGACAGAAGTTAATAGCATAAAGAACACAAATGGATAGGTAGTCCTTGGTAGTACAAGGGTTATAGCCTCAGAGAATTCAGAAAAGGAAGAAACAATAGTGGATTGGGAAGGGGAGAGAGTGGACACGTAGGGAGGTTTAGGAGAGAAGAAAGACTTTAGAAAATAGGATGGAGATAACATGATGGGGAGTTAATTTAAAAACAGAAGGTTTGGTATGCAATAACGAATACCTAGTTGAAATCAGATAATATACATTTTGGTGGAGTCAGTAAACTCAGGGTTATTAATTCATACAATAACATTCAGTATAAATACACATATACACATAACTTCTTATACAATATAGATAAAGGGAGGTTTCCAGTAATAGAATAAAAGAGAATAAAAAACAAGAAGGTATTACAATGGTATCGCCACCTTGCTTTGTTGTACTTTTAACTTTTACTTAGTAAAGTATAGCAAGGAAATGAGAAATATAATTTATTTACAAAAAGAGCACAAGAATCTCTTTAAATAAAGGAGGCCACCAAATTAAGGGTGCCTGGGAGAATAAAAGAACCTGATAATACATCAAACATGTGTCAGGCCCAAGGGCAAATTCACAATTTCCCATCCTACTCCTGGTGGAATTTCCAAAGAGTTTGATGTTATTTCAAGAATAACATTTTTCACAGCTTGGCATCTGCTTCATGTTCAAAGGCAATGGAAAGTGGCACATTGTGGTTCAGAAAGAAGGCTCTCATGATATACCTTCTTGTCTCATTGTGATTCCAATCACACTCTTGCAAACACTATTCTAATTTTTGTGCATTTAAATTCAGTTCTATTCCAGTAAATGTATTGTACATGGTTATACATAGTAGAAGTGCTAATTCAGTTCGTTAGGTAAAAGAAGGTGACATAAAATTCTGTAGAAAAAAAAAACAACTCTCTTTTTTCTTCCCTTCTTTCCCTCTCTTTGTCTTTCTCTGTATATATGTACATTTTGCATGTATACATATATTATGTGTATGTTTAGCAATATACCTTACATATCATATAGGTACGTGTGTATGTGTATGGTGTGTGTATATTTGCCTATATTTGCCTATTCAATGACCTTTACTTGATAAAGTTTTAAAATAGATCCAACAATGGTCTTTTTAAATTTTGACTCATTACTAAAGTAGAGAACTTTACAGTCTTGTGAGACCTTATCTCTCCATGTATAAAGTGAAGATAATAATTATCTTTCAGAGTTAGGATGAGTTAAGGATTTTTTAAAAACCACTTCAAAGTTCATAGCTTGTCAAAATTTGACAATGGGAATAACTCTTAGGAATTACTCAGAAGAAAGTCCCAGGAAAGAAAGGAGTAAAACATCATTAGACTTGAAAACAATACAGTTTTTAAAATGTTTATAACTAATAGCCCAAATCTGATTTAATTACATGTTGGGGAAAGACAAATAAGCAAAAGAGACAATTAATCTATAATTGATTTATGTGGCCTTTATCTGTGAAGCAAAGTGTCTATCTGTTCTTGATTTTTTTTATTTATGCATCATTTTAAATATTAATACATTCCTTCCTTACAGACATAAACATGTAGAAATTTATACATTTGCAGTCTTTGTCCAACTGAGTTTTTGAGTTGATCATAAAATAAGAAGAAAACCTTTCTTTGCCTTTATGGTCAGAAGTAAACTTCATAAGACTAAGCCCTAAATACTCATTAGGAACCTAGTCAAATTAATTAAGCATTTTTGTCCTTCTGGATCCTCAAATACAGAAGAGTTGTACTATATTTGTCAATGAGTTGCTATAAAGATAAAGTGAATTATGAAGTTTTTGAAGGAATATGTCATGATTTTTCTCTTTATAAGATACATATTTTAGAACAATATGATGTGTAAGTTAAGGAACATTTATTTTTAGTATCTATTCCTAAACCAAGAACATTCATCCTGCTACATGCCCCTTAACACCCCAATTCTTTTTACAATATTGAGTTATTTTATATTTTATCAAGAATGGATTTTTTTCTGCGCTATACTATATTACAGATTACTATACTGGTATATTGGCATTTTTATTCATATTCACACATAAATACACATATATATGTATATCTCTGTGTGTACATATATACATACATATTACATAGCTATAAATAGTTAATATAGATAACACATGAATAGTTTAAATTACATGTTTGTTATGAATATAGACATAAGTGACCAGTTTCTCATGAAAAAACAATGATCTTAAAACCTTTATGGATACAAGTTCTATAATGATGGCTATTATCGTTTTCTTTTTTAATACTCAGAGATCTCACAGAAACCTATATTGATACATCCTTGTATCTAATTATTTTACCTGTCTAAAGATACTTTCTTTTTCTAATAAATATCCCAAGTTCCACCTTGAGTATATTTCTATCCTATGCTCAATGGAGGTGCATAACAGCTAGTCGATCTGTATTGAAGTATTCTTTACTTTCAAATTGACATATTTTTCAAATATATATTTGATCCAAAGTTATTTTAATAACATGAATTTCAAAAATTTGAATTTTGTGTCATAGTAAAATAAATTAAAATATTATATTACATAAATTGTTCATTTATTTTTGAAAACAATTTTTATTCTTTAAAAACACAGAAAAAAGATTTCACTATTATTATTCTAAGTAAAAAAAAAGCTGTAATCTGTCAGAGTTTGTTATACTTTGTAAAGAACTTCTTAAATAAAGTCTAATAAACTTATCTGGAATTATTAATGAGCCCTGGAAAGCAGTTGATATTAGTCAATTTATTTTTCCCCTTTGAGTTGAAAGTTTTAATAATGAACCTTAAATAGGCAAGAAAATCACTAGCATTATATATTAATGAATGTAAATCAACTGTCAGGAAACTTGGGATTGTCAAATAAAATATCTCTGAATTCCATGGAATTAAGGATGAAATAAGGATGAAGCAGAAATTTGGAAAGATAAAGAAAACATGTTGAATGATGAATATGTACAAAGTAGAGGTTGAATGAGATATGCCTTGATTTGAAACAGGACAAAAGAATGGAGGGAGGGAAGAGGAAACCAAGAAGATGAAAATAAATGAAGGAAATACACAAATAAATGAGAAGGTATTTAAAATGAAACTAGAAATTCATGAATTTTTCAGAGCAATCAGTTTTAGTTCTGTACAAATAAGCAGTATAAAACCTAAAAATGCATTAGATGAGTTCCTGATGATGAGAAAGAATTAATTTCAAACTTATTTTGGAAAACATGGCTATAGTCAAGCACCCTGAAATACATGAACTACTGTGCTCACTTTTAAGAACGAGAAAAAAATATGGAGTGGATCCAGAGAGAAAAAAAAAAGGATTTTTCAGGAGGTTTAAAGGATTGGAGATTTTTTTAGAAATAGAACACTTGTAGGTAACCAATACAATTGGGCATACATTTTTCCTAAAACACAATCCATATTTTGTCATTTCTCAAAACAAAGCAAAATAAAACTTTTGGTGATTACCCCATTTCTTTTCGAACAAATTCCAGGTCCAAAAACTTATATAATGGAGAATTGGTCAGTTAGCCTTATGTTTCATCATGTAATGATGCAGACTGCTTTGGGACAATGAAGTCAGTGGATAATAACTCCATGATGAGCCAAACCACACACACACACACACACACACACACACACACACACACACACACACACATACACACACACATACATATATTCTTCAAGGTTCTAGTAGTACCTTGAAGGGTAATAATGAGAATATGTCATACAGAAATGCCATCCTGCTATGATCCTTCACGTTCAGCCACCAATGCCTCAAGTTCCATTTAAACAATTAATATCATTTTTTTCAAAGAAAATTTTACTTACAAGATACAGCAAAAGAAAGAACAAAGAATCTCCCCATGTCACTAAAAGGGTGCACTACCCTGTGGGTAAATTGCCCTGTGACAATTCCAAGTGGGTCTCTCTCTCTTAGTCATTTCTGGCAAGATTCTTTCTGTAGTCCTCTTTAATAGTCTGATCACTTGGAAAATAGTCATCTACCTGAGAGCCAGTGTGGCTTCAGAAAGGGCAGAGGAACATTTGATATGTTTTTTGCTGCCAGAAAACTCCAGGAGCAATGCCAAGAGCAGAACAGAGGTCTGTACACAATGTTTGTAGATATGACCAAGGCCTTTGATATTATTACTTGTTAGGGCTAATGGAAAATTATGTCAAAATTTTGGTGCCCAGAGAAGTTCATCAGCATTGTATGTCAATTTTATGATGGCATGCTTGCCTGGGTTTCTAGATAATGGACAATGCTCTCATGCATTTCCAGTTACTGATGGAGTGAAATGAGACTGTGGGCTTGCTCCCGTGCTATTTAGCATGATGTTTTCAGCCATATTATGAAATATTTTCAATGAGGATGAACATGACATCAAGGTCAGCTACCAAACTTATGGTACATTTTTCAATTTGGAAAGGCTACAAGTGAAGGGATAGTTGTGTGATTTTCTGTTTGCATATGATTATGAATTCAATACTGAGATGCAACAAAGCATGGATCAATTCTCTGCTGCTTGTGCTAATTTTGGCCTGACAGTTAACAACAAGAAAAGACAGGTGCTCTGTCAACCACCACCATACCTTCCATATGTGGAACTAGTGGTTACAGCAAATGTTGAAGCTTTGAATGCTGTGGATAAACACACTTACCTTAGTAGTGTACTTTCCAGGGATGTACGAGTTGATAATGAGGTTGATGCACACATTGCCAGATATTGTTCAGTGTTTGGGAGGCTTTGAATGAAAGTATGGGAGAGAAGAGGTATTAGACTGACTACCAAACTCAAGGTCTACAGAACCATTGTGTCGACCACATTGTTACGTGTCTGTGAAATGTGGACAGTCTACCAGCACCATGCCCAAAAACTGAATTGCTTCCATTTGAATTGTCTTAGGAAGATTCTGAAGATCACCTGGCAGGATACGGTGCCAGACACTGAGGTCCTTATTTGAAATAAGCTGCAAAGCACCTAAATTCTGCTTCAGAGAGCACAACTCTGATGAACTTGCCACGTTGTTCCAATGTAGAATGCATGCTTTGCAAAAATATTTTTATGGAGAACTCACACAGGACAAGGATTCACATGATGGTCAGAAGTTGATACAACATACTTTCAAGATCTCTCTCAAGAACTTTGGAATCATTGTGTGACATAGGAGACAATGGCACAGGATCACTCAGCATAGCATGCCCTCATCAGAGAAGGTTCTGTGCTATATGAGCAAAGCAGAATTGAAACAGCTCAAAGAAAAATTAGGATGTGCATATTTAGAGTACCCACCCCAAATGTTCACGTGAACTCTTTGTGCCCTATCTGTGGTAGGACATTCTGAGCTTGCATTGGTCTGATCAGACACAGTTGAACCCACTGAAACTTGACTTTAGCATAGTGATATCATTTTGGTCCTGTTTGAGAATGAAGGACATCAACCAACCAACCAACACTGTCTATATAATCCATTGGTCCATGGGGAGAGTTGGGAGAGACAGTGAAATTTATATCTAGCATTAGTCCTCCAAGTTGATATCCAAAAGCAACGTTGCTCCTGGATGAGCCCTTTCTTGACTGGTGGTTGGCTGGATTGGATTTGGAGGGGCAATATTCCTCAATATTTATGGGCTTACAGCTAATTTAGTGAATTGTAAAGACTGTCACAGTATCCACTCTTGGATGTCCTGTTGACTTACTTTTCTCATGTTGTGAAGTAGAAAGATCATGGCCTAACCTAACATGAAAGAACAAATGCTGAGACTAGGAAATTACAATTTGGCTATATACAAAAGCTCCCATGGCAAGTTGTCTTCTTAAGGTATTGTTTTTCTCTCTATTTTAACATTGCCAGATAGGAAAAAGTCAAACCAAAAGGGTGGAATGCTTCTTATTAAATGTAATCAAAATTGTAATTCTGCAGATAGTCAAAGAAGCTCCTCTACACTATATTTTTGGAAGACTAGAACTAGTGAAGATTTGCCTACCCATTCTCCAATATCCACATGTTAATTCCATCAGCCAAGTCAGTAAACTCTCCTAATATCCTGCATTACAATAGCATTCAACCCTCTCAGTAATCTGATGTCAGTCTTCCTTTCCAGGTTTATTTCACATTCCTCCACATCTGTTACCCAATTGAGCCATACTGTTCTCACAAACACTGAACTGTTCCATTCCACCAATAAAGCCCAAGCTTTTTGGTATTCTTATCATTTCTCATTTTGTTGTAACACCTAAAATACTTTTCTTAACATAATCCCATTGTGATCCCATCTCAACCTGTGATTCCTATTCCTTTGTTTATCTTAAATCTCTCTCCCCATCTACTGACTGCTTTTCCTACTCTAAAAACAAGTAAACAACAACAACAACAACAACAACAACAACAAAACCCTTACTTGATACATCCATCTCTGGTAGCTTCATCCAGTATCTCCCTTTATACTTCTTGTAAAAGAAATCTACAAATAATGTTTCCACTACCTTTCCTCTCCTTTTATTAACTTTCTCCAATCTAACTTCTGACCTCATCAATTAATTAAGACTTCTTTCTCAAACTTACCAATGATCTCTTAATTGCTCAATCCTAATGACGTTTTTTTTGCTATCCTCTTCCACCTTGGCCTTTCTGTAACTTTTGATCTTGTCCCCTTCTTCTCCTTGATGATTTCTTTCCAGTAGATTTCCAGGATACTCTTACCCTACATGTCTGATCACTCCACAATTTCCTTTATTGGATTTTCTTCCAGGGCATGCTAATCTTGTCATAGATATCCCCTAGGACTCAATCACGTACTCCTCTTCTCCCCCTATACTTTTTTCATTTGGTGATTTCATCATGTCACATGAATGCAATTATCATCTCCATGCTAATCATTCTTGGATCTCCTTATCCTGCTCTAAGCACTCTGTTAACCTTTAGACTCAGACCTCTGATTACATCTTGGATACCTGAAATTGTATATATACATAAATTGTATATATACATAAATATCTTAAATTATATATATATATATATAATTACATATATAATTGTATATATACATAAATATCTTAAACTTATTGCCCCCAAATATGTCATTATCTTTCTCTCAGGTTCCCTTATTCGTCTGAAATTCCCAGTTATTTTGGGGGCTGCCACCTTCCGAGACCTCCTCAGATTTGGAGTTGAGTTGGTATCCTCACTATGCCCATAACCATTAAGTTGCAAATTCTTATAGTTTCACACTTTCGTAAAAAAATCTTGTATACATTCTTTTCTCTCCTCTCCATTTATACAGACTTTATTGTCTAAAATACAATTCATTGTGGTTTATTTTGTACAGCTGGCTAGCAACAGGAGAGAAACTGTAGTTCTTCCAAGTGTTTGCCCAGTTTGAGGTGGTGTGTGACAGTTCCAAAGTGGCTTCCTAGCTTTATACTTCAGGAGAGGAAAAACTCTAACTCTGAAATTAGTTAGGCTTCTTCTTTTGTTTTGTGGAGCTTGGTAGGGGTGCTTGGTAAAGAAATAATTTTTAAAAATATCTTTCCATAACTGTGTTTTGGTGTCTCTTGGTATTAGAGTTAGTTGACAGTGAAAATGAGGAAGAAAGGAAAATGCATACAGACATCTGACATTCCTTGGGTTTGACTCTGGACATGTTCTAAAAGAGTTGTGAGCGTGGTCTTAAGGCCTTTTGTACTTCTAAAAACTGTCACCTGCCCAGGTGATCATAAGTTCCTATAAATAATGAAGGTACCAGTGTTCCTTCATGGCCAAAATTTCTTAATTAAAAACTTTTCCACTCCAATTTCCAGATACATAAGAATGCTACAAGTAGAGAAGATTGCCATTTGTTCGAGTTCATTTGATCATTATTTCATAATAATAGGATACTTTGCATCTATGAAATGAGCTTGAAGGTAATTGACAAGGAATGTATCTTGGATTAACACATTTGCTTGCAATCTAGAATTGTGTGAAGTAAATACCATTTAGCATTTTATGAAACTTACTAAAGTTCATAGATAAAGTCAAAGAAAACAGTTACTAAGTTAAATATGTGTGCAAACTAATATGAAAATCTTAGAAATAATAACTATAAATATCATAAAAGTTCCACATATATTCAAAAATATACAAACATGCACTAGTGTTAATTAAGATCAAAAATACATTAATTTTATTATGTAATTGAGTACATTTTCATGCCCTTTACAAGATGAAATACCATGAATTTAATCCTTTCCCTAACAGGACATTCTAAAAGTAAACAGAGTAAATTCTGACGCTCTTATTTCCAAGCAGCTTGAAATGTTTACATTTAGAATTAGTGACTTTCTTTCTTTTTAAAGGAGCTTATCTTCTTGGAGTGTATGAGGTTTTCAGGGAGGACTAGTATCTCTTGTGTAATGAATTGCATAGCAATTTTCAGTGGTATTAGTCCACCTTTAATGTCCACCTATCTCCCAACTCTCACCTATGGCTCCAATAATCTGTGGCATGTAGAGCAGCCACACTCTGATAAAATCATCTTGGCAGATTGGCCAAACCAAGTTTCAGGTCACTTACCTAAAGGGCTCAAACTCTTTAGTTAGGCAGATATCTAAACCAAGCATGTAAAGACATACCATAAAGGAATGGACAGATGAGAACAATTTTTTACACCTGCCATGAACGTGATTGAAGTAGATGCTGTGGAATCCTTAGAACTTAATCAGACATGAAAGATTCAACTGTCATGCACTGCATCCCAGGCCATGACCATGTCTTTTGTCCTGCCACTGGACTTTGATGACTGGAAGAGAGAGTGAGACTCGGGACTTTGTGTGACTCTGCTTCAATCCAATTTATGTGCAAGTGAGGATACCATATGTGACATCATTGGCCCTGTTGGAAAACAAACGAGGAACAACAACAGCAGCTTTATATTCCCAAAATAATAAATCGCATTTTTTCCATGAGTTAGGAAGTATGGTTGCTTCATTTACTCAGGACAATTCTTTAAGTCGAAGGGTGTTTGTAATTTAGTTTAAAATTTTCAAAATTGTCATGCCCAATTGTAATTGAAAAGCAGATTTGAAGATCTTCCCTGCCCCTAGGCCCTTTGATTGGCTTAAAAGACTTTGATTGACTTAAGTAACTCTGAGATCGTTCCTTGATTTGAAAATATACTCTGCCCCCAAATAGGCTGAATGTGGTCACATGGAGCCTGTGGTAGGGGGCTTGATTTTCAGGAATGACCACACCTTTATGCTGTATGATTGGGCAGTGGGTCAAGAGGGTGTTTACATTCTCTGAGCCAGGAGGAGACTATATAATCCCTGATTTGAGGCTTTGCTTTGGGGCTCACTTTGAAAAGTGTTGTGTGATTTGACCAGATGAGATTCTGGGCAGGTGTTGAGAGCCCCCTGGCTTTGAAAACCCAGATGTTGATGCTTCCCTCTCTGGTAACTGTGATTTGGTATTGATGTAATGGTTGGACAGTTTGGAAGTCTGTCTTCTTGATTTGTTTGTATCTCTGTTTTGAAACTACTGTCTCTATACTCTGAAGTTCGGGGTGCTGACCTTTTTCCCCTGAACTAGGTAAATTGTATATGTTTGTTTGATTAAAGTGTGCTTGATAACTGATTTTGAGTTGGTTTCCTTTACAAAAGCAGATCTAAGAACCTGTGTTGGCAGTCACCCTGGGGATATTGGGGTGCTTGCTGCTACACCAACAAAAGTTGATAATAGTTATCTACATTTTATATAGCTGTTACTTACAATATTAAAATAATATCAATTAGTGGGGACAGAGCCAAGATGGTGGAGTAGAAACAGCACTTCCAAGGCACTCATCCACACCACTTCAAAATCATGTAAAAGGGAACTCTGAACAACTTCTGGAGCTCCAGCACCCACAGAACGACACAAAGAAGCTAAACTCCCACTGAGGACAGCTTGGCAGCTCTGCACAGAGCAGCAAGCGCAGCGATGTGGGATTGGCCAGCACAACACTCTGGGAGCCGAGTAGTGGTTTTAGCCTGAGGGCAACAGGGTCAGCAGACAGCTGGAGGGACCCCAGAACAACAGCAGCTGTGGCGATTCCAGAATTATCAACACAGATACGCCTATGACAAAGTGAGAGGTTAGTTCCCTGTGGATTTTGGGACCAGTATTTGGGAAGACATCAGCTTCTTCCCCTGGGGGCAAAAAGCCACTAAGGAGCCCTAGCACAGCTGCCATTTTGCAGCTTCAGTTGCAGCTTCAGCTCCTGGCATGTGAACTGTAGGAGGATCCAGCAATCAGTCTGTGGGTTAATTGCTCTTGCTTTAACCTCCCTGGATTTGGATTGTCGTCTGGTCTGGGGTGGAGGTGTTGGGATGGGTATCCAGCTTGCCATAGCATGTGGAGGCTTCACAGAGGCCATCCAATTAATGCCTCTGGAAGTTGAGAAGACACCAATGATTGGGATGGAAGTTCCCCTGTCTGGTGGCAGAGTCCTACTGTGGCAACAAGCCCAAAAGTCAAGTAATTGAGTGGCAACATGCCTAAGCAAAGGGAACAAAATAAACAGAAAACTTCAACATTAGACTCCTATTGTTGAGGATCAAAGCATGGAAGAGGAGTAGGACTGTGAGGACAGAAGTACTGCACCAAAAGCCCCAAATGAAAATATGAGCAGGTTACAGGTCATAGAGGACCTTAAGAAGGATTTTAAAAACCAAATGAGAGAAGTGGAGGGAAAATTGGGAAGATATATGAGAAGGATGAAGGAAAAGTATGGAATGAGAGTCAACAGCCTGACTGAGGAAAATAACTCCTTAAAAAATAGACAAACTCAAATGGCAAAGGAGGCCCAAAAGGGCAATGAGGAGAAGAATGCATTAAAAAGCCTAATTTGCCAGATGGAAAAAGAATCTCAAATGCTCACTGAAATGGAGCCAAATATGAAATAGGGCCAAACCTCAGATTATAGAATAACCTTGTTTTTTCTTGAAGAATGCATGCTTTCCCAACCCTAACCACAATGTCATGTTGACCTATAAGATTCGGGAACTGAGTCAACTGCCTCAACTGCCCCCCCCCCCACCTGACACCTGTTTGCTCTCACCCCTCCCCTATAGCCCATGAAGTTGGCATCGAGCCTCTATCTCCAAGACTCAACTAAGTCTGCTAGCCAATCATTTCCCGCCAACTCCTTGTCTGTAAGAGTTAGGTGAGTCTCACTAAGCCAATCAGTGAGCTCAATATTTCCTGCTTTCCCCTCATAATTGTATAAAAAAGCACCCGAGGAGACACTCGGGGTCCTCCATCTAAAATGTATGGTGGGACCCGGGTTCGAACTCGTAATAAATTTTTTCTTTTTCTTGCCTCAGTGGTCTCGGTTTGTCTATTATTCCACCCCACGTTTCATATGGAGGCCCCAGCGAGATCCTCGACGCCTTGGAATTTGGACCCTAGGCTCTGCTTGGCGCCGGTAAGTAAGGCCTGACCCAAAATAATGTTTCTTTTTTGTTGATTCTGGTATTTTTTTGGCTAGCAATTTCTGGAGTCTCATGAGCTTGGTTGGTTCGGGAAGGGCGGGACGCTGCCATTAACTTCCCGAACCCCGGCCGAGGGAGGTGACGACCCCTAAGGCCCTTGGGTTTAAGTTGATCAAATTGTGGGTTAGAGTCCCACTTGATCAGCATTGGGTTAATCAAATTGTGGGTTAGAGTCCCACTTGATTAACATTAGGTAAACTGATCAAATTGTGGGTTAGAGTCCCACTTGATCAGCATTGGGTTAATCAAATTGTGGGTTAGAGTCCCACTTGATTAACATTATGATTTATACCTGGCCTCCATTAGCATCTATCTGGAAGCCAAGCAAACATGATTTGTGCCTGGGGATTTCTAACAATCCTCTGTGAGCTTTTGTAACGTTCCTGTCAGTTTCTCTCTCTGTTCTGTTTTTTTGTGTGTGTGTCTGTGTGAATGAGTGAGTGTGTAATCTAACATCATGGAAGGTTTAAACTGCAGCTGGACTGCCGGACCTTCCTTTGGAAGGCTCTTAGCTCTCTCTCCCTCCTCCCTTCACTGATGCTGAATGCAGGTTGGAGAAGAAGAGAAAAGAGAGGTAGGTTTTATAAAGCAAGAAAGTTTAGAGATGGTATTTGGTGTTGAGAAGTGTGAACAGAAGTTTTAAGATCTTTAAAAGTTTGAAAATCTCCTCCTCTTCATTCCACTCTGGCCAAGTGGAGTGAGGAGAAGGCGATAAGAAATAATGAGGGAATCTTCTCCCCTCAAATCAAAGAGGCAGGCAGATGAAAATTTAACTATTTCCTGCCTCATCTAAAAGAGGAAAAATCTGTGTATTAGAATAAAACTGTAAGTCAATTGAATTCATGTGAGAAGTAAAAAAGTGTCACTCCTAATTTGATGCTAAAGATAAGTCAGAATTCATTTTACTATTTGGCATTTAGGCAAATTGGAATATTTTCTAAGATTTGATAAGAATATAGGGAATTTTCTTTTGGGTTCTCTAGTAGTGAGAAAGGGGGGAAGGCGCCCCCCCCCCAATATCACTTGCTGGAGAGGTCAAAGATATCACTTTCAAAGATGGTTTTGTAAGGAGTGGACACATAAATTAAAGCTTATTGGAGTAAAAGTTAAATTCTAGAAGAGAAATAGAGTGTGCTAAAGAATATAGGGAATTTGAGTTAAGCTCCCCGACTTGAAAAAAAAAAAGAAAGGGGGGGGGAGCTGCAACACCCCAGCCTCTGTACTTGGAAAGCCCAATTTTTCTATCAGTAATTTTTGTATGTGATGAATTAGAAATGCAATTAATGTCATAATTGAAATGGAGCCAAATATGAAATAGGGCCAAACCTCAGATTATAGAATAACCTTGTTTTTTCTTGAAGAATGCATGCTTTCCCAACCCTAACCACAATGTCATGTTGACCTATAAGATTCGGGAACTGAGTCAACTGCCTCAACTGCCCCCCCCACCTGACACCTGTTTGCTCTCACCCCTCCCCGATAGCCCATGAAGTTGGCATCGAGCCTCTATCTCCAAGACTCAACTAAGTCTGCTAGCCAATCATTTCCCGCCAACTCCTTGTCTCTAAGAGTTAGCTGAGTCTCACTAAGCCAATCAGTGAGCTCAATATTTCCTGCTTTCCCCTCATAATTGTATAAAAAAGCACCCGAGGAGACACTCGGGGTCCTCCATCTAAAATGTATGGTGGGACCTGGGTTCGAACTCGTAATAAATTTTTTCTTTTTCTTGCCTCAGTGGTCTCGGTTTGTCTATTATTCCACTCCATGTTTCAATAATGTCATTGTGTTATTATGGTATCTCTAAATTGTAAAATCCTCTTATACTGTAAAAGTTTGAGTGACCATTGTGAGCCAGAAATGTTAGATAAAGCAATTTTCATTCTGAATTTTGTTGAAACTAAAAGATGGAGAAAAGTTTTGTAAAACAGCTATGGTATTTTATCAGTTTTGCTAATTTTGTCTTCTGTTTATTTTATGTGAATTGGATTTTTTACAAATAGGTAGTAATAATGCTGCTGATATTTATTGTGATAGCTGGTTGTTCATTTAACTTTTTGGCTATTCTAGAAATATGCAGTGACAAAGTTATAGTTTCCACATTACTAATGATGAAGTGAATGTACACAGGGAATTGGAAAGGCATTTTGTAGAATTCTTATTGAGCAAATGAGAAACTTGGGGAAAAAAGAAAAAAATATAGAGATGTGGTTTTCAAGCTTGCTTCATCTAAGGATGTATTTATGATAATTTGAAGGTTTATGGATCACCACATTCACCATCTATGTGAGAATCCAGAATGTAATTAATTTTTAGTGATAAGTTGATCAGGTGTGTGGCAAGAAGAAAATTTTAGTTCTGAGTAACTTCAAAAACTTGATTTTTAAGGTCACCAGATTGGTAATTCTTTGTTTTTATTTCAAAGTTCAAATTTAAGAACATGATAATTGTTTATGACATTGTTACTGGTAAAAAGTTGCATTATCTATGCTGTATAAGAAGCAGTTTTTTTAAAGTCTCAAGAGTATTGTAATTTGGGAAATCATAAGCTTCCAAGTCTGTCTTTGTTTAAAATGAAGTTTCAGTTAAGATTGTTTAAAACTTGTAAGATTGTTAATTAAGTTATTTTGGCTACTGTTTCAATGTTAAAATCTAAAATTGTAATTGATTACTGTATGTAGAAAGGAGGAGATTGGATGAAAACTTTATTCAGACTAGTTCTGCCCATTCAGAACAGTCCTCCTGCTTGTATGAGAATTGGCTAAGCGGGGGGGCATCATTATTAGCCCTTCTCCCAGTCTCTCCTCCTTAGAATTCATATAAATTTTCCTTATGTTGTAAAACTGCCAAATCCCCTAGAAACTATCTCTAATAGGCAAGGTCATTCAGCCTGGGAAAGGAACTTGTTTAAGTGTAGTTTTAAATGAACCTAACTTGCTAAGAAGTTGCAAAGATTAGAAGGATTTCTATCAATTGGCTTTTAGATTTCAGAAGGAAAGATGGTAAATGGAATTCTTTACATTTGTGAGACCTGATAAATCATCATTGCTTAGTGCAGCTCCATGAAAATAATTAACTAGCTCTAAGCTGTGATCAGTGAAGCTTGTTGTGTGAGGTAAAAGGCACTTGGGACCATAACTAAATTTTATTTTGATTTTGAATTTGGGTGTAGTTGTCTGCATTAAATCAGTATCTCAGAGAAAATGCCACAAGCTACTCAGAGGGAATGTGATCCTGTACTGCTGATAGGTGGAAGTCTACATTTGGTAAAGGCTGAAGGGACAATCTTAGCCTCTGTCTGGGATGGGATCCCTCCTGGCTCAGTTTACCCATGGGATTCCTTTGAAAAGGAATGTTTCCCACCTATTCCTGAGTCTAGCTATAAGATGGAACAGATACTGCATGGTTGGATATCTGTGACTTTACCTGAATTTAAACAGAGTCAAGGATGTTTTATCCTGTCATATTTGGAATGTCACATGTCCCTGTTTTTTTTTCCTTCTATAGCAAGTTTCCATGATCAGAGCATGTAGTCAGTAACAGATATGAGTTCTTTCGTGTAAGCTCACTGGAAAATCTAATGTTATTTTTCATTTGGAATTGGAACATGTGCAGAAAGTATGCAAATTGCTTAAGGTCATTTTGAAAGTTTTCAACTAACTTTCTTCATAAAAGTTTAGTGATCAATTATAAATCTTGAAATTGTTAAGAGAAGGGAAAATCTGAAATTTTCTCAGAGCTCAGAACTCAAGGCTGAGAAAGTCCAGACCATTCCCTAACATATGGAAGATTACCACCTATTCTTCTTCTAATCTAGGAAGACCTAAAAGCTGAAATCACTAACTCTTCCCTTTATCAAGTTCCTTCAGGGTCTGCAGGCGATTCAGAAAAAAAAAACTCCTTCCCTCAGCTCTCCTGATCCTGATCCCGATCCGGAGTTATGCCTCAGCTTACCTGTTTCAACCTGGGGATTCTGTGCTGGTAAAAAGAAATTCATGGTCTGGAGCAGAGGTGGAAGGGACCACACGTCACGATCCCCACTACACCTACTGCTGTCAAAGTGGACTCTATTCCCACATGACAACATTACACCAGAGTGAAGCCTGCTGTTTCTATCCCAATTGCTCTGGGGTCGTTAGGGATGGCCTGAGCCAATTACGAAAACGTTTGGCTGACAGGGAGAAAGCCCCCCAAGCCCAGAACAATTGGTATCAGTCTCTTTTTTCTTCATTCCCTTGGTTGGCTACTTTACTGACCGCTCTCGCCGGCCCTTTAATTTTATCGTGTCTGGCCCTTGTTTTCGGCCCATTCCTTCTCAGATCTCTTTTTGCCCTCCTCAAGTCCCGCACTGATGAATTGCGCATCTTGTTCCTCCGAACCCGTTATCAGAAGATCCCTTAGGAACATTACGTTTGAATCAAGGATTCGATTCCCTTACATAAAAAGAAGTGGGGAATGAAATGGAGCCAAATATGAAATAGGGCCAAACCTCAGATTATAGAATAACCTTGTTTTTTCTTGAAGAATGCATGCTTTCCCAACCCTAACCACAATGTCATGTTGACCTATAAGATTCGGGAACTGAGTCAACTGCCTCAACTGCCCCCCCCCCCACCTGACACCTGTTTGCTCTCACCCCTCCCCTATAGCCCATGAAGTTGGCATCGAGCCTCTATCTCCAAGACTCAACTAAGTCTGCTAGCCAATCATTTCCCGCCAACTCCTTGTCTGTAAGAGTTAGGTGAGTCTCACTAAGCCAATCAGTGAGCTCAATATTTCCTGCTTTCCCCTCATAATTGTATAAAAAAGCACCCGAGGAGACACTCGGTGTCCTCCATCTAAAATGTATGGTGGGACCCGGGTTCGAACTCGTAATAATTTTTTTCTTTTTCTTGCCTCAGTGGTCTCGGTTTGTCTATTATTCCACTCCACGTTTCACTCACTGAAGAGAATAATTCCATGAGGATTATGCTGGAGCAAATGGAAGCTAGGGACTTTATGAGAAATCAAGATGCTCCTAAGCAGATCCAAACAAATGAAAGAATCGAAAGCAATGTGAAATACCTCATGGGAAAAACCACTGACCTGGAAAATAGATACAGGAGAGATAATTTAAAAATTATTGGACTACCTGAAAGCCATGATCAAAGAAAGAACCTAGAAATCATCCTTCAAGAAATTCTCAAGGAAAATTGCCCTGATTTTTAGACCCAGAGGGAGAAATAGAGCTTGAAAGAATTCACAGATCACCTCCTTAAAAATATCCCAAAAAGAAAACTCCTAGGAATATTATAGCCAGGTTCCAAAATCCCCAGATCAAGGAGAAAATATTATAAGCAGCCAGGAAGAAACAATTTCAATATTGTGGAAACACAATCAGAATAGCCCAGGACCTGGCAGCTTCTACTCTGAGGGGTCGAAGGGCATGGAATATGATATTCCAGAGGGCAAAGGAGCTGGGATGAAAACCAAGAATCACCTAGTCAGCAAAACTGAGTATCTTCTTTCAGGGGAAAATGTGGTCATTCAGTGAAATAGAGGACTTTCAAGCATTCTTGAGGAAAAAAACAAGAGTTGAATAGAAAATTTGACATTCAGACACAAGAAGCAAGAGATGCTTGAGAAGGTAATCAAGGAAAAGACATCAAAAGGAACTTATCAAAGTTGAACTATTTACATTCCTACATGGAAAAACAATAACTTTGATAAAACCTTTATCAGTATGAAAATAATTGAAGGCCATATGGGCATATAAATACATATGTGAATGTGTGTATATATGTTTACAGGTGTACATGGATAGAGAGCAGAGGTTGAATTTGATGGGAAAGGATGATACTTAAGCAGTGAAGTTTAGAGGTGAGAGAGGAATGTGGCAAGAGGAGATGGGGAGAGACAGGGTGGGGTAAACTATCTCATGTAGAAGAGGCAAGGGGAAGTGTTTGCAGTGGAGGGGAATAACAAGAAAGCCAAAAGTCAAAACCTTATTCTCATTGAATTTGGCTCAGGGAGAGAATGACAAAAATCCTAAATAGGATATCTCACCCTGCAGGAGAATATCGGGAAGAGGTATGGGGGGGGTGAAGGAGGGGAAGGCATTTGGAGGGTAGGGGAGGTTGGAAGTACCCACTTTCGAAGAGGGACAGGATCAAAGTAGGGAATTGACCAAGTAGGGGGGTGGGATGGGTGGGATGAAAATATAAGCAGTCTTTTACAATATATCTCCTATGGTAATGTTTTGCATAGCTATACATGTACAACTCATACTGAATTGCTTATCTTCCCAGAGGGAGTGGGTGACAAGGGAGGAAGGGAATGGATCTGGAATTTGAAGTTTTAAAATTAAATGTTTCAAATATATATAAATACTATTAATACTATTCTGCATGTAATTGGGAGATAAGTTGTGCAGGCATGGGGGCACAGAGATTCACCTTGTCCTAATGGTAACATTGAAGGGGGTATGGGAGAAGATATGGGAGAGACCAGATTAGATGAAAGGATATCTTGTGGGACTGCTATTCTGGGGTGGTGGTTAGGGTCAAAATGAGGAAAAAATTGTAATTCAAATCTGGTGGAAATGAATGATTTAAACCAGAATTTAATAAAGCATTCATTAATAAAAAAGATAATATTAATTTATTTTTTTTTCAATGTTTAAAAGAGAAAAAGAGATATAAAGGTTTTTCCTGTTTCTACTGATACAATCATATTTCTTTGGTCTTATTATTAACATGATACATTATATTTATAGTTTTTTTTTTCTAACAGTAACCTAATCCTGTATTTCTAGAATAAATTCCAACTATTAATAGTGTTTAATATTTTTGTAGAATCTCTACTAATATTCTATTTAGAAATTTTTGTCATCATCATTCTATCTTTGAAGATTTATAATGGGCTTTACAAAAATATCATCTTATTTTATCTTTACAACAACCTGTTAATTATGTGCTATATTCATTTCTACTTTATGGAAGAAGAAATCAAAGCAGACTGAGGTCCAATGTTTACCTGTAGCTATTGAATATCTGAAGAGGTATTTGAACTCACATCTTCCTGATGCTGAATTCAGTTTTAGAATTATACCCAGTTTTCTTTCTTTGACTTGACTCCTCCTGGATTGTGAACATTATTTTGCTTTAACAAATGAGAAAGAGCATGGTTTCAGAGAAACCTAGAAATATTTGTATAAACTGACACAGAATGAAGTTAGTAGAAGCAGAAAGACAATATTGTAAAATTAATGGTTTTCAAACCTTGGGAACTTTGGTCAATTCTGTGGTTAACCATTATTGCAAAAAACCAATGATGAAGACTACTGTCTATTTCCTGACTTTGTCACAAGGCTTTCTCTCACCCTTTCTGTCTCTCTCTCTGTCTGTCTCTCTACTTGAGGGAGGAGGAGAAAGTAGAAGTGTTTGAAGAGAAATAAAAATACTTTTTGATTTATAAAAATTAGTAAGAAATAGAATGACTTCAAAAATATTTTAGTGCTGACACATTCCTTTTAAAATTATTTTAGAATTTCAATTTAAAATAATTATATTTTAAAATTAGAATCATTCTAATACTGAATTCAATATCTAGTATTATTAAATCACCAATTCATTTAGGTAAATCATTTTCATCAATCAACTTCATTGAGTCACTCATGAAAACTATTAAATTCCAAGTTTTGAGAACTTAAAAAATATATTAGTCATAAGAGTGTAGTAGCAGCAGCAGCAGCAGCAGCAGTAGTAGTAGCAGTAGCAGCAGCAGCAGCAGAAGCAGTAGTAGTAATAGTAGTAGTAGTAGTAGTAGTAGTAGTTGTAGTAGTAGTAGTAGTAGTAGTAGTTGTAGTAGTTGTAGTAGTAGTAGTAGTAGAAGTAGTAATAGTGGTGGTGGTTGTAGTGGTGGTATTAGTAAATATATAACTTCCATAAAATGAGATAATCTATCCTTTATTGTTGATTATGTTTCAGATTTTCTTGCTAAATGAAACCTATATTTTTTAAAACAAATGCTTTATTAACTTCTGTTTTACATCATTCATTTCCACAAGATTTTGAGTTACAATCATTTCCGCCCCCCCCCCCCCACCGGTTTTCGCCTACCCACCCTCCCAGAATAGCAGTCCCACAAGATATTGCCTCCTCCAATCTGCTCTCTCCCATACCTTCTCCCATACCCCCTTCGACTTTTCCATTAGAGGAAGGTGAATCTTTGCGTCCCAATGCCTACACATCTTATCTCCCAATTATAAGCAAAAGAGTATTAATAATAGTATTTATATATATTTGAAACATTTAATCTTAAGTCCTTGAATTTCAGATCCATTTCTTTCCTCCCTTGTCACCCATTCCCTCTGGGGAGATAAGTAATTCAGTATATGTTGTACATGTCTAGCTATGCAAAACATTATCATAGTAGATATATTGTACAAGGCTGCTTATAATTCCCTCCCACTCATCCCACCCCCACCTGGTCCATTCCCTACATGATCCTGTCCCTCTTCTATAGTGGGTACTTCCAACCTCCCCTCACCCCAAGGATGCCCTCCCATCCATCATCCCTCCTCTCATCCCCCTTCCCCCTATCCTGCTGCAGGTTGAGATATCCCATTTAGTATGTATGTCATTCTCTCCCTGAACCAAATTCAATGAGAATGTGGTTTTGCCTTTTTGCTTTCCTATTCTCCCCCTCCCTTGCAACCACTTCCCCTTGCTTCTTCTAAATGAGATAGTTTACCCTACCCTGTCTCTCCCCATCTCCTCTTGCCACTTTCCTCTCTCACCTCATAATTTCATCCCTTGAGTATTCTCCCTTCCCAACAAATTCAACCTATGCACTCTATCCATATATAACTGTAACCATATACACACACATTCACATATGTATTCATATGACCACACACCCTTCTTCCATTATTTTCATAGTGAGAAAGATATCATCAGTCACAGTTATTGTTGTTCCATATAGGAATGTAAATAGTTCAACTTTGATAAGTTCCTTTTGATTTCTTTTCCCTGATTACCTTCTCAGGCATCTCTTGCTTCTTGTGTCTGGATGTCAAATTTTCTATTCAATTCTGGTTTTTTCCTCAAGAATGCTTGAAAGTCCTCTACTCCACTAAATGACCATATTTTCCCCTGAAACAAAACACTGAGTTTTGCTGGGTAGGTGACCCTTGGGTTCATTTCCAGCTCTTTTGCCCTCTGGAATATCATATTCCATGCCCTTCGAATCCCTCAGTGTAGAAGCTGCAAGGTGCTGGGCTATTCTGGTTGTGTTTCCACAATATTGAAATTGTTTCTTCCTGGCTGCTTGTAGTATTTTCTCCCTGATCTAGGGATTTTGGAACCTGGCTATAATATTCCTGGGAGTTTTCTTTTTGGGATCTTTTTCAGGAGGAGATCTGTTGCTTCTTTCAACCTCTATTTTGCCCTCTGGATCTAAAACATCAGGGCAATTTTCCTTGAGAATTTCTTGAAGGGTGATTTCTAGGTTCTTGCTTTGGTCATGGCTTTCAGGTAGTCCAATAATTTTTAAATTGTCTCTCCTGGATCTATTTTCCAGTTCAGTGGTTTTTCCCATGAGATATTTCACATTGCCTTCTAATCTTTCATTTGTTTGGATCTGCTTAACAGCATCTTGATTTCTCATAAAGTCATTAGCTTCCATTTGCTCCAGTCTAACTTTGAAGGAATGAATCTCCTCAGTGAGCTTTTGAGATTCTTTTTCCTTCTGGCAAATTCGACTTTTTAAGGCATTCTTCTCCTCATTGCCCTTTTGGGCCTCTTTTGCCATTTGAGCTAGTCTGTTTTTAAGGTGTAGTTTTCCTCAGTCAGGCTGTTGACCCTCATTTCATACTTTTCCTGCATCCTTCTCATTTCTCTTTCCAATTTTTCCTCCACTTCTCTTATTTGATTTTTAAAGTGCTTCTTAAGGTCCTCTATGGCCTGCAACCCACTCATGTTTTCCCCTGGGGCTTTTGGAGCAGAACATCTGACCTCACAGACCTTTTCCTGCTCTATGCCCCCAAAATAGGAGTCTAGGGTTGAATTTTTCTTTTTCCTTTGCCTTGGCATGTTGCCACTTAATTACTTGACTTTTGGGCTTTTTTCCACACTACGGCTCTTCTGGCAGACAGAAATTTTCATAGCGAATGTGTGGGGGACTACTTCCCTTTCTGGAAACTGGAAGCCCACCCACAACCTCCACCCCAGATCACAATCCAGATCCAGGGAGGTTAAAGCAAGAGTGATTACCCCCGAAGACTGATCGCTGGATCTCCCTACAGTTTGTAGGCCGGGAGCTGGAGCTGACTCTGAAAACTACAAAATTGCATGTCTCCTCAGTGTCTTCTAGCCCCCAGGGGAGGAAGCCGATGCATTCCCCAAATACTGGTCCCAAAGTCCATAGGGCACTAACCTCTCACTTTGTCCTAGGCATGTCTATGTTGATAATTCTGGAATCGTCACAGCTGCTGATGTTCTGGGGTCTCTCCAGCCGGCTGCTGGCCCTGCCGCCCTGGGGATAAAACCTCGGCTCACGGGGACCTGGACTCAGCTGTGCTTGTCTAGGCTCCCTGCGCTCTGCAAGTGCGCTGCCGGCTCCCAGAGCGCAGTACTAGTCCTTCATGCAGGGCTGCTGGGCTGTCCTCAGCAGGAGGTTAGCTTCTCTGTGTCATTCTGTGGGTGCTGGGCCTTCAGAAGTTGTTCAGAGTCCCCTTTTACATAGTTTGGAGGGAATCTGGGGGCAGAGTGGCTTGGATGAGCTGTTTCTACTCTGCCATCTTGGCTCCACCCCCTGAAACCTATATATATTTTTAGCATTTCATATGGGAACTATTTTTCTAGCCTTTAATGATATATCAAAGGTTATATTACTACATGAATTTCTTCGCGCTCACATTTCTGGCTTTTAAGTATCTGGCATTATTGAAGAAAAATAACTAAAAATACTTAAAGTATTTGTATCAAAAAATGACAAAGCGTAAATAGAGCTATGATTTCAACTTTTAACCCTAGAAAGTTTCATTCATCTTTCACACATACTCCTCCATCTTTTGAGTTGGTGATATTTTTTACAATGGTTATCTTATTTCTGAATAGTTGTGATCACATCTTAAGTAACCATATAATAATGCATTGTGTTAGATGAGACCTTAGTACTACTCAGTCTAAGCAGAAATTTCAATGTAGATGAATTAATGAGATTGGAACTAAAAACAAAAATAAAATCCTTTACCTTAAATTCTTTTGGAATAAATATTTTCCATAATTCTTTTAGTATTCTTTTTCTTTGTCATTTAAACTCTTCATGACAATAAGTAGTTATAAAATTTTATTCTGATTGAATTTAGTCAAAACTGATTTTAGTGCACTTTATTGGCATGGTCAATGATTCTTTACCCTCTCAAAGTTATTTCTTTATTTATTTTGGCATACCACCAAAGACCTCTGACTCTCCATTCCCAAAAGAAGTCTAGAATTATCTCTGTTAGAAATGTGTTCTTCCTTCTCTCATACTGGGTGCCTGGTACCTTAACCTCATGTTTTGCCTTTGACTTTGAGCCACTGACAGACATCCCTTGCCTTTTTGATTGGAATTAGATTGGCATAAGCTATCATTAAGTTTACTCCTTGGGGACAGATTAATACATGTTATATCAAGGTTTGTGTCATAAAGGAGTTCTTAATTAATGGGCAACAAGGAAATTGGCAAGCAGAATATACTTGCTTTTATAAATGACCTTGTCATGTTAAAGGATTTATTCTGAAAAAGTTACAAGTTAAGAGATGCTAAGACACATAAAACTTTCAATGTAAAGAAATTACACATGAATCTGAGCTATATCTTTAACTTGAGAAAATATTATTAATGTATGAATCTAATACAGTCTATCAGAATGAACATTAGCTAATACTTCATCATTTAAAACAGCTTAGACTTAAAGAAATTTTATTTTTGCACATTTGCACTGTCATCCATTCCATTCTAGTACATGATGTAAATGAACTTCAGCAAAGAAACTGTTTTAAGATACACATTGAGAGTACTTTGACATATTTCTATGAATAATAGCCACATGTTTGGATAATATGGAAAACAATTAGTGAACTACAAGAAATGGAAATAGATAAGGTATTTCGTTAACCCTCAATTGTTTTATAGAAGCAAAATGTAATGTAATGCATTTCAAATAGAGAGGCAAAATATTGTTAAGGTGTGGAGAAATTCCTCTGTTTGCAAAAAAAAGGAAAAAAAGAAAAGGATGAAAAATAAAATTCTGCCAAATTTATGTATTGTTTTCAAGCATTTGTATGATGGTTTTATTTCCAAAATTCATTTTGACTGATTTTTCAAATTCCCTTCAAAATAATTATTAGTTCTTCTTTACAAAGGAATTTTGAAATACCTCAAATCATTACCTTTCATTACTACACACTTACCATTTTGTCTTCCATGTCAATACACAGTTAATACAATGCACATACACCCAATTGTTCATATAAACACACAAAACTTCTGCCACAGAGTGGACTTTAACAGAGAGAAACTAATACCTAGTAAGATTGTAAATATCAATGTCCTAATTTCCACATTTTTTCTTTTCTATTAATTGATATTATGTATATGAAAGGAAGCATGGCATGTTGGATATGAAATTGACCTAAGACTCAGAAAGTTCCAAGTGCACATCCTTCCTTTAACACACATAGATGTGTGACATTGTCCAAGTGGCATATGCTTTCAGTGAATCCATGAAATTAAGGTTATAACTTGCAGAGAATTTTCTTATTTCTTAGAAGGAGGTTTCTTCATAAGGAATTCCATGCAAGGCATGGCTATGTGGTACAGTGAATAAAGCACCAACCCTGGTCTCAGGAGGACCTGAGTTCAAATCCAGCCTCAGACACTTAACACTTATCAGAGGTGTGACCTTGGGCAAGTCAAGTCAATTAACACCAATTGCCCTGCCTTTCTCCCTCCCAAAAGCCAAAAAAAAAAAAAAAGTTTTCCCTGCAAAGGTAAAATCATATCTAGAATTATTCTTTTTGACACCACTTCAAAATTATGTAAAAGTGGGACGCTGAACAAATTCTGGAGCTCTAGAACCCAAAAAAATGAAACAGAGAAACTAACCTCCTGCTGAGGACAGCCTAGCAGACAGCCCTGCAGGGAGCAGCCAGCACAGCACTCACTGAGGAGATTCATTCCTTCAGAGTTATACTGGAGCAAATGGAAGCTAGTGACTTTATGAGAAATCAAGATGCTGTTAAACAGATCCAGACAAATGAAATAATAGAAGGCAATGTGAAATATCTCATGGGAAAAACCACTGACCTGGAAAATAAATCCAGGAGAGAAACTTTAAAAACTATTGGACTACCTGAAAGCTGTGATCAAAGAAAGAACTTAGAAATCATCCTTAAAGAAATTCTCAAGGAAAATTGCCCTGATGTTTTAGACCCAGAGGGGGAAATAGAGCGGAAATAGAAAGAATCCACAGATCTCCTCCTGAAAAAGATCCCAAAAAGAAAACTCCTAGGAATATTATAGCCAGGTTCCAGAACTCCCAGATCAAGGAGAAAATACTACAAGCAGCCAGGAAGAAACAATTTCAATATTGTGGAAACACAATCAGAATAGCACAGGACCTGGCAGCTTCTACTCTGAGGGATCAAAGGGCATGGAATATGATATTCCAGAGGGCAAAAGAGCTGGAAATGAACCCAAGGGTCACCTACCCAGCAAAACTGAGTATCTTGTTTCAGGTGAAAATATGATCGTTCAGTGGAATAGAGGACTTTCAAGCATTCTTGAGGAAAAAACCAGAGTTGAATAGAAAATTTGACATTCAGACACAAGAAGCAAGAGATGCTTGAGAAGGTAATCAAGAAAAAGAAATCAAAAGGAACTTATCAAAGTTGAAGTATTTACATTCCTACATGGAAAAACAATAACTGTGACTGATGAAACCTTTCTCATTATGAAAATAATTGAAGAAGGGCATATGGTCATATGTTTACAGGTATACATGGATAGAGGGCACATGTTGAATTTGATGGGAAGGGATGATTCTTAAGGGGTGAAGTTAAGAGGTGAGAGAGGAAAGTGGCAAGAGGAGATGGGGAGAGACAGGGGAGGGTAAACTATCTCAATGAGAAGAGGCAACGGGAAGTAGTTGCAGGGGATGGGAAGAACAGGAAGGCAAAAAGGCAAAACCATATTCTCATTGAAGTTGGCTCAAGGACAGAATCACATACATACTAAATGGGATATCTCACCTTGCAGGATAGTAGGGGAAAGGGGGATGAGAAGGGGCAGGATGGAGGGGAGGGCATTCTGGGGGGAGGGGAGGTTGGAAGTACCCACTATCAAAGAGGAACAGGATCAAAGTAGGGAATGGACCAGGTGGGAGGTGAGATGGATGGGAGGGAAATATAAGCAGGCTTTTACAATATATCTACTATGTTAATGTTTTGCATAGCTATACATGTACAACACATACTGAATTGCTTATCTTCTCAGAGTGGGTGACAAGGGAGGAAGGGAATGGATCTGAAAATTGAAGTTTTAAAATTAAATGTTTCATATGATGTGCAGGCATTGGGGCTCAGAGGTTCACCTTGCCCTAATGGCAAAGTCGAAGCGGGTATAGGAGAAGATATGGGAGAGAGCAGATTGGATGAGGGGATATCTAGTGGGACTGCTATTCTGGGATGGTGGGTAGGGAAAAACGGGGGTAAAATTGTAACTCAAAATCTGGTGGAAATGAATGATGTAAACCAGAAGTTAATAAAGCATTTGTAAAAAAAAAATAAAAATATAAAATGAAAAAGAAAGAGATTGCTATGTTACAATCAAACTGGGGCTCTCTCTTAGTCATTACTGGAAAGCTTCTTGTCAGAGACTTCCTTAATAGGCAGATCCTTAGTCCTGAAGATGGTCAACTACCTGAAAGTCAGTATAGCTTTATAAAGGACTGAGGCAAGTCCTTTTGGCATTTGCTGTCTGACAAATCCAGAAAAAATGCCAGGAGCAGAACAAAGGTCCATGCACAACATCTGTTGATGTGAAAAAGCCTTTGTTACTTTTAGTTGTAAGGACTTATATAAAGTTCTCTCAAAATGTGCTTGCCTGAAGAAGTTCATTAGAATTTTACATCACTTTCACGACAGCATGCTTGTTTGGCATCCCAGTCCCCAGTGGAGTAAAGTAAGACTGTATGTTTACTACCATAATTTTTAGCAAGATATCTTCAAGCAATGTTTTCACACGCCTTCAATGATGATGAAAACAGCATCAAGGTCAGCTATGAAACTGTTCTTAAATTATATAACTTGAAAAAGCTATGGCCAGGACTAAAGTGGAGGATGAGTTGGTGCATGCTTTTTTTGTTCAGAGAGAATTTCACACTCAATGAAGCCTCTAAAGTTGAAAGTCTGTATTGATTCTCTGCCACTTGTAGTAATTTTGACCTAACAATCAACACCAGGGAAACACAGGTTCTCCACCAGTCAGCAACTCACCATCCACATGTGGAACCATCAGCTGCATCAATGGGAAGAAATTTGAATGCTCTGGATAAGTTCAAACACCTTGGCAATATACGTTTTATGGATGTACACATAGGTATACATAAGAGATTGATGTGCACATTGCCAGAGCTAGCTCAGCATTTGAAAGGCTCTTTAAAAAGGTGTGCGACAGAAGAAGTAGTATGCTGCTTATCATACTGAAGAGCTACAGAACCATAGTTCTGACTTCATTGTTGTATACCCAGGAAACCTGGACAGTATGCTGACTTCATTCCAGGAAAATGGATCACTTCCATTTCAATTGTCTTAGAAAGAATCTGACCATCACCTGGTATGATAAGGTACTGGACATTGAAGTTCTCTCTTGAGCTAAACTGCCAAGTATTTAAACTCTACTACAGAGAGCACAATTCTGATGGACTGGTCAAATTGTTTGAATGTCACATGTACATTTCTTTAAAAGACCACTTTATGGAGAACATACACAAGGCTGGTATTCACATGGTGTTCAGAACAAGAGATAAAAGGTGCTTAAAAATCATATAAAAGAGATAGAAGAAAAATAGGGAAAAATGATAATGATGTAAGAGCATTATGAAAGATGTGTTAATATCTTGGAAAATGGTTTAAAAGTGGAATTGTCAAAATGAAAATGATATATAAAAATCTACTAAAGAAAATGACTCCTTAAAGATTATAATTGTCCATCATTTCTAAAATATACAGAGAATTGACTCAAATATATATGAATGCAAGTCATTCCCCAATTGATAAATAGTCAAAGGATATATACAGGCATTTTTATAGGAAGAAATTAAGGTATCTCTAATCACATGAAAAAAATGCATGAAATCACTATTGATTAGAGAAATGCAAATCAAAACAATTCTGAGGTACCGCATCTCACCAGTCAAATTAGCTAATATTACAAAACAAGAAAATGATAATTGCTGGAGCAGATGTGGGAAAATTGGAACACAATTGCATTGTTGGTAGAGTTGTAAACTGATCCAGCCTTTCAGGAGAGTAATTTGGAACTGTGCTCAAAGGGTTATAAAAAATGCACATACCCTTTCACCCAGGAATACCATTTCTAGGTCTGTATCCCAAAGAGACCATATAAGTGGGAAAATGACCTATATATACAAAAATATTTATAGCAGCTCTATGTGTTGTGGCAAAGAATTGGAAATCAAGGGGATATCCATCAATTGGGGAATTACTAAACAAGTTGTGGTATATGAATGCAATGGAATTATATTGTGCTAAAAAAAAGTGGGGGACAGATGTCATAATAACCTAGAGAGGCTTATATAAACTGATGCTGAGTGAGGGGAGCAGAATCAGGAGAACATTGTACACAATTATAGACACATTCTAGCTGTGATGACTAACTTTGATAGACTGGGCTCCTTTCAGTAATGCAAGGTATGAGACGATTACAAAAGACTAATGATGGAAAGGGCTATCCACATCGAGAGAAAGGTTTATGGAGTCTTAATGCAGATTAAAGCAAACTACTTGCTTTCTCAATTTTTTGTTTTGCTTCATTTTGTTTCTTCTCTCTCATTGTTTATTCCATTGGTTATAATCCTTCTTTACAATCTGACTAATGCTTAATGTGAAATTATTTGTAGACCTATGTAGAATTTGCATGGCCCAAAGAGGGGAGGGGAGGCTGGGGGAGAAAATTTGAAATTCATATGCCTGTGGAATTGTTGTAAACTAAAAGTTAATAAATAAATAAATTGAAAATATAAACATAAAAAAGAGTACATTTGGCCAGAGAGAAAAGAAAATACAAAACCTAATCTATGAAAACAATACCTTAAAAGTTAGAATTAGGCACGTGCAAGCTAATGATTCTATGGGACATAATAATTCAACCAAAATCAAAAGAAGGAAAAAATGGGAGAAACTCTAAAATACCTCATGAGAAAACAGCTGACCTGGAAAATAGATTTAGGAGAGGCAGAATCAGAATCAGTGAACCACCAGAAAGCCATAATCAAAAGCACAAACTGGACAGAAGTAGTAAAGAAATTATCGAGGAAAATTGCCCTGAGGTCCTGGATCCAAAGGACAAAATAGGCATTGACAGAATCCACCAATCACCTCACGAAGGAGATACAAATGAAACAAAACAAAAAAAAAAAAAAAAAAAACAAAGACAAAAACAAAAACAAAAAAAACAAGCAAACAAACAAACAGACAAACAAACAAAAAAAAAAAAACTTCAAGGAATATTATGGCCAAAGGAAATGTTTTATACATCATCCATAAAAGTGACAATTTTGTCTCCTTTTTGTTAGTGTTTATGACTTCATTCTCTCTTTGTATCTTTCTTTCTCTGGGAATATCTTTCTCTGCCTCTCTACCTCTCTTTCTTTACAGTTATTGTTATTATTTCCAAAACATTGCCAAGTAATAAGAGGGAAAGGAAGCATTCTTGATTTAATCTGGTATTTATCTCTATTTTAAATAATGATGTACATATATAAATGTGTATACACAAATATTCATATATATGTGTACATATATACACACTCATTCAAATCTGGTATTCTTGCCTTTGTTTTAAGGCCATATGAGTATGGCAATCATAACAGCTAAGAGGAATCTGATATAACTATTTGTTGTATGAAATTGGGTTAAAAGTGTGAAAAAACCATTAATATACAGAATAAAATAGTTGTATCTTTTAGCCTAAATTTTATTTTAAACAATAAAAGCAATTACTCTAAAACAGTGTATTATGATATTTATTTATTCCTTTTAAGAATAAAAAGCATTTGGGTGGCTAGGTGACACAGTGAATAGAGCACCAGCCCCGGAGTCTGGAGGACCTGAGTTCAAATACAGCTTTAGACACAACACATAAAGTAGCCGTGTGACATTGGGTAATTCACTTAATCCCAATTACCCTACCTTCCCCCCTCCAAAAAGCAGGAAAAAAAGCATTTAGTTTTATTATCAGATTATAATTACCAAATTTTATAAAACTGGATGTAATATTTAATGTCTGTCCAAAATGATATAAAAATGATAAGGAAGGACAATTATTCTAATGTTACTTTGCCATGATTCAATTTAATGCTGAGTTAAATTTCTATAGATATACAAATTTAATTTGAGTGGAAATATTACAAAAATACCTTCAAGTTAATAGTTTTCTTTTTTCTTTGAGTGATTCAACTATATATTCTGTGTTATTAAAAATTGCCAGTGATGATGAAGAAAACAGACCCATAAATTGTTATGCATAGAATAGGACTCTGTTTTCCAATGTCAACATTCCTTTGCTTCACTTACATTCAGGAAAATGTCTTGTCCATTCTAAGTACCTTGAGCTTCACACTGTGTTTTCAGAATAAAATTGACTAGTATGTTTTCTCAGGAAAAAAATAATAACATCTGTTTTTAAATTGTCTCTTTGACTTTCCTGGAAGCAATAGCTTTAAGGTTGTAAAGGTAGATCAATCTTAAGGGCATATAATAAATACGTTCTCAATTGAATTCAACCTATAACTTAAAACCTGAGGTTATCCTGTGCTTAAAATTTTATTGCGGAACATCTTGGGTGGCTTTATGCCAGGAAATCACTTCCCAATATTCATAAAGACCATATACAACCTAAACCAGTAGTTATTTAACTACTAAAATTTCATACAAGGTATATGTGGTAAAGACACTGATTTATTAATCTAAACAATATAGTTTTGGAGATTATTTTTGTGTAACAACATTTAGGAATCCCTTGTGTGTAGATATACTGATAAAATTCTCTTGTAATATATATTTATAATATAGTATACTACCCCTAATGACATGATTTGTTAAGATTCAGAGAAACAAACTAAAACAAAACTTTTTCACCATGTTCAGGTCACATACTTTTCTGAGCCTCTCCTCTAAAAAGCTTGATATTTTTGTAATGGGAGTTTATCAGAAGTCCTGAAGAAGGGGATTCCTATACCCCAAATCTCTTGTTGGCTTTTTCTTCTTTTCTGCTTCCTCTTCTGAACACACATTAAAAAATTGAAATCATAATGAGGGGCATTTCCCATTATGGACTTGACTTCATGTTTAATCTTGATTTTCAGTGATCTTGAGGGTGAATATTGAACCAGCCTCCTGGAGTGACTTTTCCTTGATAGCACAATGCTCAAAGAAGGAGATATCAGAAAAGAAACACCTAAGGCAAGAATACATGGTTATCATATAGGTAGGTAATAATAAGATTAACATAAGATTTGGATTTTTCAGGATGATTCAAAGAAAAACAATATATTTTCTAGGCTACCTTCATGGATGTTAGAAGCATTCTCAAAGCTGGCAATGAAACAACTTACAAGTATGATAAGGCTTAAGGTTTGGAAAGGAATCTGAACCAAGTACCAAAATCTTAACAAAAGTTAAGAAAGGGATCAGGAGGATAGTAGTTGACAGCAAAAAGGGTTAACAGGGGGAAAATAGCATATTACATAATGTTTGAAAGAGGTTGGTAACTGATAGCTATCTTGGAGAGCAAGATGGAAAGCAACGTATATCGCAAATCCATCTTCAGGCCCAGCATGCCTGGGGTAAGGGGTAGGGAAGGAGCATGAAGTATTGACCATGGCAGCTATGGCTGTGATATGCTCAGGGGTAACTTTTTTTTAATTAATGCAACAGGATCAAAAACATCATTGACTCAGTTCGTCTTATTCATGCTCATACCTGATGCCTCTTGTTTTTTTTTTTGTTTAGGCCAGCACAGTGATTTATTAAAAGCCTCTGGAGGGCTATAAACAGGTTTGATCCAAATTGTATAAAGAATCTGAAAATGTGAGCCATATATTGAATCAATTTATGTTTGACCAGGTTGCAATACTGGAAATTGTTATGTGATATTCGAATGGAATAAGAAGCTCTTTTTGATTCTTCAAATAATTCATATTTCTAGGTATCATGGTTTAGTACAATGACTGTAAGATTACTTCCTAGCTCATTTATTTCATGCAAACTTTTAACCATTCCAAATCTCATTACTTTCACTCCTATATTAAGCACTACAACTCCTGACTTTATAGTAACTCAAGATTTTATTTTTGACAAGTCAAAAAGCTTCTCTGGACCTCAGCTATAGAATTAAGTGATTAGACAAGATTTTCTTTAAAATAAGCTTTAGCTGTATGATTTTATGTTTTTGTACTCATTTCAAACAAAGGGTCAGCTAGGATGCTGGCATAATTTTGAGTGTTTGAAATCAATCAAACAAATAATACAAAAGGGTAAGGAAAATTGAAAATAGTCTCTCCAACTTGATGTAGGAATAATCCTCAATATGGTTTGTATAGAAGTCACTTTGTGAACTAATTATACTTCACCATCATTCTCTGAGGGAGGTATCATTGTTTTTATCACTGTTATTTATTCATTGAGTCTTCCCAGTGTTTCCTCAGAGACATGAAAGAAGATTTGATCTTTACTCTAGGGATTGATAGTATAAGTTGACATTAAAACAATTCATCCATAAAACAAATTAACCAAAAGGGTATTTGAATGGTCATATTACAGTCTCCCTAGCATTTCCTTTTAAATTATCATAACATTTGATGTATTACTATTATAATCATTATTAAGCAATTGCCATGAAAGCCAAGTTTTTAGGAGACATTTGTACAAAATGATAGCATCCTGTTTAACAATCAGAAATAAACTATTCAATATACAATAGTCAGAGCAGAAGTAAATAAATCAATGAAAGTTGAGAAGAAAAGATAGATACAGACTGATATGCAACAAAGGGAGATAAGGAGTAGGTATTTCAACTACAATGCCTTCATCAATTAGTGAAATGTATGGATTATTCTTTCTCTATCAAGCATTAGGTTTGTGAATCTCTGAAAGTTTTGTTCAGTCCTTTTTTTCTCACTATACTCGTCAACTTTACAAACACCCCATGTACCTTCATCTGTCTCATTTTTTCAAGATTCTCTATTTCTTTCTCACCAAAATGGTTTATATTTGTACTTTCAGAATTTCAATCTTGAGAGCTTCTCATGCTCCCTTGGCTGACTACCCAGACAGACTTTTGGTTGATGAAACACTATCTTTTTTTGGATTTGAAATCTGGTCTCCAAAAATCTATGGTGAGTGTTGATCTATGTCTTGTTTTCCTCTCCTTTTCTTATCCTGTCATACATTTTAGCACTGATGACAACTTCATTTGTTTTGCCACCAATTGCTTTTTTTTTTTTTTTGCTCAGGAAAAAGTCTAAGAGTTCACTTCATTGTGGCATCCAACTTTTGAAAAATGGAGTCATCATTAAGGAAATAATCAATAATAGTGCTGCTTTTGACTAAAAGATTATGCCATGAGATTTCTGCAGAATAATAAACTCTGCCTATTACTTCTACATATATGACGCCTACATGCCACATGTATGATCCGCTTTCCACACGCCTTACCTTTTTCTATTCTTCTGAAAGATCTGGTACTTGGAAGGAAATCATAGTGTAATATAAACTAACATGAAGATCCTCTAAAAATCCATGAGAAGTGGCCATAAAACTCTGTTTGAGGATGCTCAATAACAAATTCTTTACTTTAGAACTTTCCCATTCAACGATTGGACAGTATTCACTTTAGAGGTGCTTATTGATTAGCTAATATAAAATATGTTAATAATAAATCATTAAAGCATTATTTAAAGATATTTACTATGTAAATGATTAATAATAATAATTCATAATGTATATATGTTTAACTCCAACCTATTGTTCCTAATCTTGCCCTTTGGTATTTTTTTCCATATAAAGAATTATCTAAATATTTGTTCTATACTCAAATCATGTCGTTGGAATTTTAGAAATAAAGATTTAGTATTTTGTTATATTTCACTTTGGTGTATTAGGTCCATTTTTCTAGGTTTTCAAAAACTTTTTTGATAAAATTCTATTTGTCAAGATTCTAGCATTCTCTCCCAACTATATGGCATCTGTTAATTTAATAAATTCAATTCTATCCAATATAGATTTGCAAAGCAAAGTAACTACAAGGTGTAAGGCACTATTCTAGCTAATGAGGATATAAAAACAAAATGAAAATAGCCTCAGTTATTCAACAACACTTGTTGACAACACTTTATTGAATTAGCATAAATGAGATTTCATAGAAGACATAGAAGACACATAGGAAATCTCATTAATTAAATTAAATTAAATTAATCTCATTAATATGGAAAATAGTATCCAATAGCTAATGAAAGCTTTTATTTCATGTGAAATTGTCATAGCTAAAATGTATGCTAATTGAATAATATGTTGTTGAAAATTTCATTCATTTCATTTCTTGAAAATATGTGTAGTTGAGATTTCCTATGTGTATTTAAAATTCATTTTATCAATGAATTTGATAAAGGCATAAATAGTATGATTATAATATTTGTAAATGACATAAAACTAGAAGGAATAATGAATACAGTGGATGTCAAAGTCAGATTCCAAAAAAAAAAAATATCTTGGCAGACTAAAGTTAGAGCTTAATTTCTTTCTGCTCCTTTCTCTCTTGATTGGTTTTCCACAATAGCCCAATGGAGAGACCTTTCCTTCTCCAAAACTTTTTGATTCCATTTTATGTGTTATATTTCTCTATTAGAAAGCAAGATGCTGTAGTGCTGGGTCTATATATTTTTTTTTTGTTTCTATTTATATCCCTAGTATTTAACACAGTTTTTCAATCTAAAAGTTTATGCTAACTTGATAAAGAACTATACAGAATTGAATAAGATAAAATTCAGTGGGATAATTTAGAGTCCTGCACTTGTTTACAAACAACTCCACAAGTATAAGATGGAATAAGAGTAGTTAATTTTTTATTCAAAAAGTTTTGGAGATTTTAGAGAACTAAAATTTCATGAGTAACATGGTATCATGTTAAAGAGTCATGTTAAAGAGTCAACTACATCTTGTAGTTTTATAACTTGGCAATATGTGTCAGAAAGTAGAGTACTAGCCCTGGAGTCAGGAGAACATAAGTTCAAATCTAGCCTCAGACACTTGACACTTACTAGCTGATGATAGACCTTGGGCAAGTTACTTAATCACAATTTCCTTGCCTTCTCCCCTCCAAAAAAAGAGAAAGTAAACTGACAGC
>WOXC01000876.1:0-78293 GCA_011680675.1 Gymnobelideus leadbeateri
ATTCAACCTATGCCCTCTATCCATGTATAACTGTAAACATATATACACCCTTTCACATAGGTATTCATATGACCATACACCCTTCTTCCATTATTTTCATACTGAGAAAGGTTTCATCAGTCAAAGTTTTTGTTTTTCCATGTAGGAATGTATATAGGTCAACTTTGATAAGTTCCTTTTGATTTCTTTTCCCTGATTACCTTCTCAGGCATCTCTTGCTTCTTGTGTCTGGATGTCAAATTTTCTATTCTACTGTGGTTTTTTTCTCAAGAATGCTTGAAAGTCCTCTATTCTACTGAATGACCATATTTTCCCCTGAAACAAAATACTCTCTTTTACTGGGTAGGTGACTTTTGGGTTCATTTCCAGCTCTTTTGCCCTCTGGAATATCATATTCCATGCCCTTCGATCCCTCAGTGTAGAAGCTGCCAGGTCCTGTGCTATTCTGATTGTGTTTCCACAATACTGAAATTGTTTCTTCTTGGCTGCTTGTATTATTTTCTCCTTGATCTGGGGATTCTGGAACCTGGCTATAATATTTCTGGGAGTTTTCTTTTTGGGATCTTTTTTAGGAGGTGATCTCTGGATTCTTTCAACCTCCATTTCCCCCTCTGGGTCTAAAACATCAGGGCAGTTTTCCTTGAGAATTTCTTGAAGGGTGATTTCTAGGTTCTTTCTTTGATCATGGCTTTCAGGTAGTTCAATAATTTTTAAATTATCTCTCATGGATCTATTTTCCAGGTCAGTGGTTTTTCCCATGAGATATTTCACATTGACTTCTATTCTTTCATTTGTTTGGATCTGTTTAACAGCATCTTGATTTCTCATAAAGTCATTAGCTTCCATTTGCTCCAGTCTAACTCTGAAGGAAGGAAACTCCTCAGTGAGCTTTTGAGATTCTTTTTCCATCTGGTAAATTTGGCTTTTTAAGGCATTCTTCTCCTCATTGCCCTTTTGGGCCTCCTTTGAAATTTGAGTTAGTCTGTTTTTTAGGGTGTTGTTTTCCTTAGGCTGTTGACTCTCCTTTCATACTTTTCCGGCATCCTTCTAATTTCTTTTCCCAATTCTTCCTCCACTTCTCATATTTGATTTTGAAAGTCCTTCTTAAGGTCCTCTATCACCTGTAACCTGCTCATATTTTCCTTTGGGGCTTTTGGTGCAGGATTTCTGACCTCACAGTCCTCTTCCTGTTCCATGCTTCGATCCTCTTTGCCCCCAAAATAGGAGGCTAATGTTGCATTTTTGTTTATATCAGGATCAATCAGGATCAAACAGAACCAGAAAGTTTCAAAATTAAAGGATTGGATTGGATTAAATCCAATTAAAGGATTGGAACATGATATTCTGGAGGGCAAAGTAGCTAGGACTACAGCCAAGAATCACTTCCTGGCAAAACTAAGCATAATACATCAAGAGGAAAAACGGTCATTCAATGAAATAGAAGGATTTCAAGATTTCACAAGGAGAAGAGCAGAAATAAACCAAAAACATGACCTCCAATATCAAAACAAAAGAGAAGCATAAATAGGTAAAATAGGGGTGGAGGGATATAAGGTATTCAATAGAGTTAAACTGTTTCCATCCCAACATAGAAAGATGAAAGTGAGAACTCTTAAAAAAAAAAAAAAACTAACAGTAGAGAGAAAAGGAATTTACATAGATAGAGGACACAGGTATAAGGTGAAACTGAGGGAATGACATAAAAAATAAAAGATGAGAAAGGGGAGTACAAAGGTATATAAGGAAAGAAAAAGTAGAATGGGTTCAATTACCTCACATGAAGTGGTGCAAAAGACCTATTACAGTGAAGGAGAGGATGGGTGTGGGCACTGGGCATCACTTTGAACCTTGCTCTCATCCGTATTGTCTCAAAGATGGAATACTATACACGATCATTGAATATAGACCTCTATATTACCCAACAGGGAAGTAGGAGGGGAGGAAGTTGAGAAGGGTGGGGGCACTGACATAAGGGAGAACAGATCAAGAGAAGGGAACACTGGTGAGGTGGGAAAGGGTGAAAGGAGAGAGAGGACAAACGTAAGGAAGAATAGGATGTCGGGAAATACACAGTAATTGTAGCTGTGAATGTGAATAGGGTGTCGTCTCCCATAAAAAAGAAGTGGGTAAGAAAGTAGATAAAAAAAAAAAAAGCAGAATCATACAATATGTTGCTTATAAAAAATCCACTTAAAGCAAGAGAAACACAGAGTAAAGGTAAGGGACTGAAGCTTAACCCATTATACTTCAGCTGAAGTTAAAAAAAAAAGCAGGGGCGGGGGGCGGAGCCAAGATGGCGGAGTAGAAACAGCTCCTCCAAGCCTCTCTGCCCCCAGATTCTCCACAAACTATGTAAAAAAGGACTCTGAAAAACTTCTGGAGCCCCAGCACCCACAGAACGACACAGAGAAGCTAACCTCCCGCTGAGGACAGCCCAGCACCCTGCAGGAAGGAACAGCGCAGCGGTCTGGGAGCCGGCAGCGCACAGAACCCAGAGCGCAGAGCGCAGGAGCTGAGCCGAGCCGAGCCCAGGTCCACGTGAGCCGAGGTTTTAGCCCCAGGGCGGCAGGGCCAGCAGCCGGCTGGAGGAACCCCAGAACACCAGGAACTGTGGCGACCCCAGAATTATCAACATAGACTTGCCTAGGACAAAGTAAGAGGTTAGTGTCCTATGGACTTTAGGACCTGTATTTGGGGAATGCGTCAGCTCCCTCCCCTGGGGGCTAGAAGTCGCTGAGGAGACACGCCATTGTGTAGTTTTCATAGGCATTTCCGGCTCCCAGCCTACAAATCGTGGGGAGATCCAGCGATCAGTCTTGGGGGGTAATCGCTCTTGCTTTAACCTCCTGGATCTGGATTGTGATCTAGGGTGGAAGTTGTGGGTGGGTTTATAGCTTGCCAGAAACGGAAGTTGCCCCCCACACGTTCGGGACGAAAATTCCTCTATCTGGCCTTCAAGCCATAGTGTGGCAACAAGCCCAAAAGTCAAGCAATTAAGTGGCAACATGCCAAGGCAAAGGAAACAGAAAAATGCAACCCTAGACTCCTATTTTGGGGGCATAGAGTGGGAAAGGACTGTGAGGTCAGAAGTCCTGCTCCAAAAGCCCCAGGGGAAAACATGAGCGGGTTGCAGGCCATAGAGGACCTTAAGAAGGACTTTAAAAATCAAATAAGAGAAGTGGAGGAAAAATTGGAAAGAGAAATGAGAAGGATGCAGGAAAAGTATGAAATGAGGTCAACAGCCTGACTGAGGAAAACAACACCTTAAAAAATAGACTAACTCAAATGGCAAAGGAGTCCCAAAAGGGCAATGAGGAGAAGAATGCCTTAAAAAGTTGAATTTGCCAGATGGAAAAGAATCTCAAAAGTTCACTGAGGAGATTCATTCCTTCAGAGTTAGACTGGAGCAAATGGAAGCTAATGACTTTGTGAGAAATCAAGATGCTGTTAAGCAGATCCAAACAAATGAAAGATTAGAAGGCAATGTGAAATATCTCATAGGAAAAACCACTGACCTGGAAAATAGATTCAGGAGAGATAATTTAAAAATTATTGGACTACCTGAAAGCCATGATCAAAGAAAGAACCTAGAATTCACCCTTCAAGAAATTCTCAAGGAAAATTGCCCTGATGTTTTAGATCCAGAGGGCAAAATAGAGGTTGAAAGAATCCACCGATCACCTCCTGAAAAAGATCCCAAAAAGAAAACTCCCAGAAATATTATAGCCAGGTTCCAGAATCCCCAGATCAAGGAGAAAATACAAGCAGCCAGGAAGAAACAATTTCAATATTGTGGAAACACAATCAGAATAGCCCAGGACCTGGCAGCTTCTACACTGAGGGATCGAAGGGCATGGAATATGATATTCCAGAGGGCAAAAGAACTGGGAATGAACCCAAGGATCACCTACCCAGCAAAGCTGAGTATTTTGTTTCAGGGGAAAATATGGTCATTCAGTGGAATAGAGGACTTTCAAGCATTCTTGAGGAAAAAACCAGAATTGAATAGAAAATTTGACACCCAGACAAAAGAAGGAAGAGATGCCTGAGAAGGTAATCAGGAAAAAGAAATCAAAAGGAACTTATCAAAGCTGAACTATTTACATTCCTATATGGAAAAGCAATAACTGTGACTGATGATATCTTTCTCACTATGAAAATAATGGAAGAAGGGGGTGTGGTCATATGAATACATATGTGAATGTATGTGTATATGGTTACAGTTATATATGGATAGAGGGCATAAGTTGAATTTGTTGGGAAGGGAGAATACTCAAAGGATGAAATTATGAGGTGAGAGAGGAAAGTGGCAAGAGGAGAAAGAGTAGGGTAAACTATCCCATGTAGAAGAAGCAAGGGGAAGTGGTTGCAAAGGAGGGGGAGAATAAGGAAGGCTAAAAGGGCAAAACCACATTCACATTGAATTTGGTTCAGGGAGAAAATGACATACATACTAAATGGGATATCTCAACCTGCAGCAGGATAGGGGAAGGGGGATGAGAGGAGGGATGATGGATGGGAGGGCATCCTTGGGGTGAGGGGAGGTTGGAAGTACCCACTATAGAAGAGGGACAGGATCAAGTGGGGAATGGACCAGGTGGGGAGGTGGGATGAGTGGGAGAGAATTATAAGCAGCCTTGTACAATATATCTACTATGATAATGTTTTGCATAGCTAGACATATACAACATATACTGAATTACTTATATCCCAAGAAGGAATGGGTGACAAGGGAGGAAGGAAATGGATCTGAAATTCAAGGTCGTAACATTAAATGTTTCAAATATATATATATAAATACTATTATTAATACTCTTTTGCCTATAATTAGGAGATAAGATGTGCAGGCATTGGGACACAAAGATTCATCTTCCTCTAATGGAAAAGTCGATGGGGATATGGGAGAAGGTATGGGAGAGAGCAGATTGGAGGAAGTGATATCTTGTGGGACTGCTATTCTGGGAGGTTGGGTAGGGGAATAATGGGGGGAAAATGATTGTAACTCAAAACCTGGCGGAAATGAATGATGTAAAACAGAAGTTAATAAAGTATTTGTTTAAAAAAAAAATCAGGGGCAAACATACTAATCTTAGACAAAGTGAAAGTAAAAATAGACATAATTAAAAGAGATAAGGAATGAAACCACATCTTGCCAAAAAGCACCATAGAAAGTGAAGCAATCAAATTATAAGAGCAAGGAATAGTCTACCTGTCAAATCTATGGGTATGGGAACAACTCAAGACCAAACAAGAGATAGAGAGCATTGCAAAAACTAGAATAAATAAATTTGATCATGTTAAATTGAAAAGTTTCTGTACAAACAAAATCAGTGTAACCAAATTCAGAAGGAAAGCAGAAAGCTGAGAAAAAAATATTTTTAATTTAATTTATTAGTTTAGTTTCAGTTAACAAAATTCAATTCCATAGTTCCTTGAATTTCAAATTTCTTTTACCTCCCTTCCCCACCCCCCATGACAACATATAGTCCACTATGGGATATGCAAATACATTCATATTCGACATTAGTCTAATTACAAAGGAGTATTGTACTAGGTGGGATGAAAAATGGCAAAGAAGAAATAAAACCAAACAATGAAAAGAAAAAGATCAATTAGTTTGCTTCCATCAGGATTCAGGCTCAGTTCTTTCTCAGTTATATCTCTGGATATAGCACTTCTCTCCTTCATGAGTCTTTCAGGATTGACTTATATCACTTCATTGCTGAAAATAGTCCAGTCTATCATAGTTGGTCATCACACATATGATGTGTCTGTGATTGTATACAGATTTCTTCTGATTCTACTCTTCTCACTCAGCATCAGCTTGTATAAGCCTCTCCAGGTAAAAATGAAATCCGGCTCCTCCTCGTTTCTTATAGCACAATAATATTCCATTACATTCATATACCACAGCTTGTTTGGCCATTCCAGTTCTTTGTAACCACGAAAAGAGCTGCTATAAATATTTTTGTACATTTGGGTCTCCCTCCCACTTCTATGATCTCTTTGGGATATAACCCTAGAATTGGTAGTGCTGGTCAAAGGGTATGAAATTATTTATAGCCCTTTGGGAATAATTCCAGATTGCTCTCCAGAATGGTTGGATAAGGTCACAACTCCACCAGCAATGCATTAGTGTTGCAATTTGCCTACATCCTCTCCAGCATTTGTCATTTTCTTGTTTTGTATTGTAAATTTTTCTCATGAAGGTCTCATTTTTTCAAACATCTCAAACTGACTCAAATTTTTTAGACTATAGGTCATTATTCAATTGATAAATGGTCAAAGGATATGAACAGGCAATATCCAGATGAAGACAAAGTTATGTATAGGTATATGAAGAAGTGGTCTAAATCACTATTTATTTATTTATTTATTTTTGCTCTTAGGAGGGTAATTGGGGTTAAGTGACTTGCCCAAGGTCTCACGGCTAGTTTTTGTGTTAACTGTCTGAGGCCAGAGTTGAATTCAAGTCCTCCTGACTCCAGGGCCATTGCTCTATTCACTGTGCCACCTAGCCACCACAATATCCAAATCACTATTGATTAGAGAAATGCAAATAAAAAAAAAACATCTAAATTATCATCTCACACATTGACTAAGATGACAGAAAAGGAAAATGAAAAGTGTTGGAGAGCATGTGGGAAAATTCGAACACTATCGCACTGCTGATGGAGTTATAAACTATTCCAACTATTTCAGAGAGCAATTTGGAACTATGCCCAAAGGACAACTGAACTGTGCATACCCTTTGAAGTACAATACTACCAAAGAGATCATAAAGAGAGAAAAGGACCTATATGTGCAAAAGTATTGATAGGAATCCTATTCATAATGGCAAAATATTAAAAATTGAGGGGATGTCCATCAGTTTGGGAGGGATGGCTGAACAAGTCATGGAATATGAGAGGAATGGAATACTATTGTGTAAAAAGAAGTGAATAGCAGATTTCAGAAAAGTCTGGAAAAAAAACTTTAACAAACTGATACAAAGTGAAGTAAGCAAAAACAAGAAGACATTGTACACAATATCAGCAACATCGTGTAAAGATCAACTATGAATAGCCCATCTCTTCTCAGTAGCAACATGATCCAAGACAAGTACAAAAGACTCATGAAGAAAAATGCTGTCCATATCCAGATTAAAAAAAAGATTGACTCAGAATGCAGATGAAAGCATATTTTTTTCACTTATTTTTTTTCTTTCTCATGGTTCTATTTTCTTTTGATCTGTTCCTTCTTCCACAACTGTGATGAATATGGAATTATGTTTTACATGATAATAACAGTATAAACTATATGAACAGAGGGAGAAAAATTGGGAGCTCAAAATCTTGTAAAATGAATGCTAAAAAAAGTCCTAATATATAATTCAGGAAGATAAGATACTATTCAAAAATAAAATAAGGGGATGGAGCAGAATTTAATAGGAATTAGCTGAAGTAATAAAAATGTCACAGGTAGCAATCATGAGCACATACAAAGTAAAACAAAAAAATACCTAATAAAAAGATATATATATATATTTTTTTTTCTAAAATATATGACAAACAATGAAGCAATAAAATAATTACAGAAATTTTACCTGATAAAGACTTCATTTCTCAAATATATATTGAGTATAGAACTGATTCAAATGTATAAAACAACGCAAACCAATCCTCAGTTGATGAATGGTCATATATTATGAACAGGCAGTTTTCAGAAAAAGAAATCAAAGCTATCTATGATTATATGAAAAATTCTCTAAACCACTATTGTTTAGAGAAAGTTAAATTAAAACGGGTCTGAGGTATCACCATTATCTATTAAAAAAGAGAAATGTTGGAGGGGATGAAAGAAAAATAGGTACACTAATGAACTGCTGGCATAGTGGTGAATTGGTTTTACCAATCTGGAGAACAATTTAAAACTAGATCCAAAAGGACATACCCTTTGATCCAGCGATAACACTTCTAGGTCTTTATACCAAAGGGATTAAAGAAAAAGGAAAATGACTTATATATACAAAAATATTTATAACAGCTCTTTTTGTGGTGGCAAAGAATTGGAAATGATAGGAGAGCTTATTAATTGGGAAATGGTTGAACAAGTTCTGGCTTGTGATTGTGATGGAATAATGTTATGCTATAAGAAATGATGAGGAGGTGGTTTCAGAAAAAAAAAAGTCATGGCAAAATATAAATGAAGTTATGCAAGTTAAAATGAAAAGAAATTGGAATTCACTATGTCCAGCAATGGCATTTTTTTAATGATTATTAACTGTGAAAGACTATTACTCTGATCAATACAAACCTCCAAAAAATTTCCAAAGTGCCCATGGTGAAAAAATTCTATCCATCTCCACAGAGAGAACTGATAAACTCTGAATTGTGGACTGAAGTACAATTTTCACTTCATTTTTCTTGCAGTTTTTGAAATATGGCTCTCACAAAAATATATTTTTCAGGATTTCACATGTATAAATGATAATTTATCACTTTCTCGATGGGTATAGGAGCATGTGGGAGAGAGGGAGATAATTTGGAACTAAAAATGTTAAAAAATAAAAAATGTTTAAAATAAATAACAAATAAAATGCTAAAGAAAAGTGAATTGGGTTTCTCTGTAAGTCAGGTAGGGTCTCTAGGCGGGTGTTTCATGTTATATATGTCTCAAATATATTAAAAAATAAAGTAATAATGATTTGTTTCAAATTCTACCCTCAACTCCCCATTCCCAAACAAAATTAAACAAAATAAATCATTTGTACATCTATAAAAGAAAAATGTGCCCACCTGCTTTAGAGGGACAAGTGAAGAAACTTAAAATTCATTAATGGGACAATGTTATATAAATTTGAAAACTAACAACTCTAGTAATTGCTTTTTAATTTATTAGTAACTTTTACATGTCAGTCCTTTACATCATCATCACCATTTTTACCTCCATTGTCACTGTCATCACCATCATCATCATCATCATCATCATCATCATCATCATCATCATCATCATCACTATCACCATTATTTCTTTGGCATTAATAGAATAAAAGAAAACATTTCTGCCAGTGAGCTAGCTGAGAGTAAGAAAGAGGAATATAAAACAATACATTAGAGAATTATAAGTCTAGAGATGGAAAGGACATCAGAAGGCATCTAATTCAAGAAGGTTAAACAACTTGCCCAAAGGCATTGAAATTTGGTAATGGTCAGACATATGACTTAGTTTGAGATACATTGAAGTCAAGGGGAAAAGTTGATGGAGAATACTTTGAACATGGAAATGTCTTAGTGTCCATATCTGTTCATTTGGATTTTAAAAAATGAATGAGGGTTGGCTAGGTGGCGCAGTGAGTAGAGCACTGGCCCTGGAGTCAGAAGGACCTGAGTTTGGATCCGACCTGAGACACTTAACACACACATAAATAAAAACCTAGCTGTGTGACCTTGGGCAAGTTACTTAACCCCAATTGCCCTCCAAAAAGCAAAAAAAAAAAAAAAAAAGAATGAAAATTTAAGCACTTATCTTGCAAACACTGTACCAAGCACTTTTTGATTTAGATAATAAAGCAAAGATATCACTTAAGGAGCTCATATTCTAAGAGAGGGAGAAACTACCTATTGGTGATCAGAGAGGAATGGCCATTTTTTCAAAAAAATATTTTATTTCTTTAAATATTTCCCAATTAAATGTAAAAAATTAACATTCATTTTCGAATTTGGGTTTGAAATTCTTGCTTTCACCCATTATTGAGAGCAAAAATAATTTGATAATGATTATACATATGAAGTTATATGAAACATCTCTATGTTATCCGTATTGCAAAAGAAAGTCCAGACCATGCTCCCTGCTCCAAAAAAAAAAAAAAACCACAAGGAAAAGAAAGTTTGTTGTTGTTGTTTTTTTATTTTGTTTTGCTTTTTGAGAACATGTTTTAACATGCATTCAGAGTTCATCTGTTCTGTCTCTGGAGATAAGAGTAGCCAAGTCTTTCACAGTTGATCATTGTTAGAATATTTTGGTTACTGGACACGGTGTTCTCCTGGTACAACTCACTTGACTTTTTATCAGTTTATAGAAGTTTTCACAAGTTGTTCTAAAATAATCCCCTCGACTTTTTTTTTTCTTTTATCCTTTTGGAGAGGGAAGGCAGGACAATTAGGGTTGATGTGCCCAAGGTAACACTGTTAGAAAGTGTGTCAAGTATCTGAGTCCAGATTTGAACTTAGGTCCTCCTAATGTCAGGGCCGGTGCTCTGTTAACTATACCACCTACATTCCCTCTCTCCCCACCTCCATCATTTCTTATAGAACAACAATATTCAGTCACAATTATATTGTACATGTTCAAGCACTCCCAATTAATAAGCATCCCCTAGATTTCCAGTTCTTTAGCACCAGAAAAAGAACTGTTCGATATAGTTTTGTACAAGTAGATCCTTTCCCTTTTTCTTTGATATCTTTAGTATAAAAATCTATTAGAGGTGTTTCTGTTTCAAAGAAGAAACATAGTTTTCTTGCCATTTGGCATAGTTCCAGATTGTTCTCAGAACTGTTGGACAATGTCAAAATTCAACCCACAGTATATTAGTGTCCCAAATTTTCTGCCTTCCTTCAAGCATTCATCATTTTCCTTTTCTGTCATGTCAGTAAGTCTAATAGGTGGGAAGTGATAAAGCAGACATGTTTTATATTACATTTCTATAATCAGTACATATTTAGAGCATTTTATGTGGTCATTGATAGGTTTGACTTTTTCTGAAAACTGCCTATTCATATTCGAGTGTCTCATTTTTTTAAAATAAATTTGACTCAGGCTTTCAGGGGCAGAGCCAAGATGTCGGAGTAGAAACAGCACTTCCACAGCTCTCTAGCCCATACCACGTCAAAATCATGTAAAAGGGGACTCTGAACAACTTCTGGAGCTCCAGCATCCACAGAATGACACAGAGAAGCTAACCTCCCCCTGAGGACAGCCATGCATCCCAGCAGGTAACAGCCAGCATAGAGCTCTGGGAGCAGAGCCAAGGCCCACTTGAGTCATGGTTTTAGACCCAGGGTGGCTGGGCCAGCAGCCAGCTGGAGGGACCCCAGAACACCAGCAGCTATGTCGATTCCAGAATTATCAACACAGATATGCCTAGGACAAAGTGAGAGGTTAGTGCCCTATGGATTTTGCGACCAGTATTTGGGAACGAATTGGCTTCTTCCTCTTTGGGTGGAAATAGCTGATTAGCTGTGGCAAAGATGGAATTTTCAGCTTCAGTTGTAGCTTCAGCTCCTGGACTGTGAAATGTAGGGGGATCCAGAGATCAGTCTTGGGTGTGTAATCACTCTTGCTTTAACCTCCCTGGGTTCTGGATTGTGATCTGGGGTGGAGGTCTTGGGGTGTGTGTCCAGCTTGCCAGAGCATGTGGAGGCTTCACAGAGGCCACCCAACTAACACCTCTGGAAGTTGAGAAGACCCCAGTGTTTGAGACAGAAGCTCCCTGTCTGGTGGCAGAGTCCTACTGTGGCAACAAGCCCAAAAGCCAAGTAATTAAGTGTCAAGATGCCTAGGCAAAGGAAACAAAAAAAAGGGAAAATGAAACATTAGATTCCTATTTTGGGGGCAAAGAGGATCAAAGCATCGAACAGGAGGAGGACTGTGAGGTTAGAAATCCTGCACCAAAAGCCCCAAATGAAAATATGAATGTGTTATAGGCCATAGAGGAGCTTAAGAAGGATTTTAAAAACCAAATAAGGGAAGTGAAGGAAAAATTGGGAAGAGAAATGAGAAGGATGCAGGAAAAGCATGAAATAAGAGTTAACAGCATGAATGAGGAAAATAATACCTTAAAAATAGACAAGCTCAAATGGCAAAGGAGGCTCAAAAGGGCAATGAGGAGAATGCCTTAAAAAGCTGAATTTGCCAGATGGAAAAAGAATCTCAAAAGTTCACTGAGGAGATTCATTCCTTCAGAGTTAGACTGGAGCAAATGGAAGCTAATGACTTTTTGAGAAAACAAGATGATGTTAAACAGATCCAAACAAATGAAAGAATAGAAGGAAATGTGAAATATCTCATGGGAAAACCACTGACCTGGAAAATAGATCCAGGAGAAATAATCTAAAATCATTGGACTACCTGAAAGCCATGATCAAAGAAAGAACCTAGAAATCATCCTTCAAGAAATTCTCAAGAAAAAGTGCCCTGATGTTTTAGACCCAGAGGGCAAAATAGAGGTTGAACGAATCCACTGATCACCTCCTGAAAATGATCCCAAAAAGAAAACTCCTAGGAATATTATAGCCAGGTTCCAGAACTCACAGATCAAGGAGAAAATAGTCCAAGCAGCCAGGAAGAAACAATTTCAATATTGTGGAAACACAATCAGAATAGCACAGGACCTGTCAGCTTCTACACTGAGCAAATGAAGGGCATGGAATATGATATTCCTCAGGGCAAAGGACCTAGGATTAAAACCAAGAAACACATACACAGCAAAACTTTGTATTTTGTTTCAGGGGAAAATATGGTCATTCAGTGGAATAGAGGACTTTCAAGCATTGTTGAGGAAAATAACAGAGTTGAATAGAAAATTTGACATTCAGACACAAGAAGCAAGAGAGGCTTGAGAAGGTAATCAGGGAAAAGAAATCAAAAGGAACTTATCAAGGTTGAATTATTTACATTCCTACATGGAAAAACAAAAACAGTGACTGATGAAACCTTCTTCAGTATGAAAATAATTGAAGAAGGGTATATGGGCATATGAATACATATGTGAATGTTTTTATATGTGTTTATAGGTATACATGGATAGAGGGCACAGGTTGAATTTGGTGGAAAGGGATGATACTTAAGGTGTGAAGTTAAGAGGTGAAAGAGGAAAGTGAAAACAGGAGATGGGGAGAGACAGGGTGGGGTAAACTATTTCACGTAGAAGAGGCAAGGAGAAGTGGTTGCAGGGGAGGGGAAGAACAGGAAGGCAAAAAGGCAAAACCATATTCTCATTGAATTTGGCTCAGGGAGAGAATGACATACATACTAAATAGTATATCTCACCCTGTAAGAGAATAGGGGGAAGGGGGATGAGAGGGGGGATGATGGAGGAGAGGGCATTCTGGGGGGAGGGGAGGTTGGAGGTACCCACTTTTGAAGAGGGACAGGATCAAAGTAGGGAATGGAACAGGTGGGGGGTGGGATGGGTGGGAGGGAAATATAAGCAGTCTTTTACAATAAATCTACTATGGTAATGTTTTGCATAGCTATACATATACAAACAACTGCTTATCTTCCCAGAGGGAGTGGGTGACAAGGGAGGAAGGGAATGGATCTGGAATTCGAAGTTTTAAAATTAAATTTTTCAAATATATATTTAAAAAATTGGCTTTCATCAAATAAACAAGACTAAAATGCATGCTATTGGAAGGAAATATGAATTCCATTCTTGGTGAACATTCATATGATGAAAATGAATTTGGATCATATGTCTCTCTAAAGTTCTCATGTTTGAGATCCATGGACCTAAAACAATTTCCAAGAGTGTAAACCAAGAGATTAAAAGCTTGACTGAAAAAAAAAAATTTAATAAATTTGACTCTTCCTTACAGAGTTGAAAAATGAAACTTGTTTTAATTTTCCCCTAATTTCCTATTTTTCTTTTAATTTTGGCTTCTTAAATTTTGTTTATGTGAAATCTTTTTAATTTCATACAATTAAAATTATCTCTTTTATTTCCTAATATCTTCTCTCTGGGGGGAAGCTACGTGGCTCAGCTGACAGAAAACTTTGCCCCGAGTTAGGAATAACTGAGTTCAGTTATGACTTCATTCATATTCTATCTCTTTAGTGCTGGGCATGCCACTTAACCTCTACCTTAATCCACTGGAGAAGGAATTGGCAAGTCACTCCATTTTCTTTGCCAAGAAAACCCCATGGGCATGTGATCAATGAGGTCATAAAGAGTTGAATAGGACTGACTAGCAAAAACAATAAAAATCTATCCAATCCCTTCTTTGGACATAAATTGTACTCTTCTCCAGGGAATTGGATAGTATGTCTTTTGCAGGACACCCTAGTTAATACATGATATAAAATTAAATTATTTAATTAAATTATTGTCTAAATTATTTATCCATTTTTAACTTTATAGTGGTATATGGTACAAGATATTGTCCTATGCCTAATTTCATTTTTCCAAATTGCTTTCCAGTTTAAGAAGGATTTTTTTTTTGTCAAATGGTGAGTTCTTTCCCAAAGTCTGCAACTTTGAATTTAGAAGATAGATTTTTATCTATAATTATGGTTATTTACCAGTTTATTGTGTCCCCAGGCTATCCCTCTTAGCCAGTAGCAGATTGCTTCATGATTACTGCTTTGTAATATTATTTGAAATCTGGAACTACTAAACCATTTTCCTTCTAATTTTCTTCTTTACTGATTTTTGAAAATATTCTTGATTTTTTGTTCTTCCAGATTAATTTTATTATTATTTTTCTAGATCTTAAAAAATAATTCTTTGAAAATTATTTAGTGTGGAACTGAACAAATAAATTTGGTAGAGTTGCCATATTTATTATATTGGCTTGCCCTACCTATAAGGAATTAACATATTTTCAATCATTTAGATTTGTCTTTATTTGTATGAAAAGTGTTATGTAATTGTGTTTAGAAAATTCCTGTTTGTCTTGGCAAGTAGATGCTGAAGAATTTTATATTGTATTTTTATTTTAAATGGAATTCCCCTTTCTCTTCCCACTGATATTTGCTGAAAGTATATAGAAACACTAATGATTTATATGGAATAAGGTCCTTTAACTTTGCTCAAGTTTTTGTTTCCAATAGTTTTTTTTTTTTAACTGAATATCTAGGGTTTTCTAAGCATAGTCTCACATCATCTGCAGAGATAGTTTTGCTTCCTCATTGTCTACTATGATTCCTTCCATTTCTTTTTCTTGTCTTATATGCATAGTTAGCAATTCTGGTACAACATTGAATAACAGAATTGATAATGGACATCTTGTCCCTCCACCCCCAATTTTTTTGGGAAGGCCAATTTTATCTGTCATCATTATAAGGAAGCTTCCATTTATTCCAATGTTCTCTAGTGTTTTAGTAGCAATGAGTGCTGTGTTTTGTCAAAAGATTTTCTGTATCGATAAAATCATGACTTTTCTTCAGTTTTATTGTTAATATTAATTATGCTCTTAGTTGTCTGAATTTTGAAGTAGCTTACATTTCTAGTATAAATTCCACTTATTCATAGTGTATGACCTTTGTAATATATTGCTCTAATTTAATGCTTGTGCTAGAATTTTATTTAATTTTCTTTGCCATCCATCAAAAAATTAGTTTAAAATTTCTTTCTGTTTTTGATCTCCCTGGTTTAGGTTTCAACACCATCCATGTGTCATAAGAAGAATTTAGTATGACTCCATTACCTATTTTTTCAAGTAGTTTGCCTACAATAATAACATTGTTTATTCCTTAAATGTTTGGTAGAATTCATTTGCAAATCCATATAGTCCTAGAGATGTTTTGTTGTTTTTGTTTTTGTTTTTTTTCTTCAGTAGCTTATTTATGGCTTGTCCAATTGTGTCTTTTTTACCCCTAAGATAGAGTTGTATAAATTTTCTATTTTCTCTTCTGTTAATATGGGCAGTTTACATTTTTCTAACTATTCACTTAGTTTGTCAGTTTTTTGCCTTGTCATTATATGCCTTGTCAGGCACAACCTTGTACACAATAATCCTTAATAATTGTTTAATTATTTTTCCATTGCTGGTGCATTTATCCTTTCCATTTTAGATATTAATAATTTGACTGTCTTCTTTTATAACTCAAATTAATCAAAGATTTATCCATCTTATTTTTTTCATAAAATTGGTTTCTAGTATTATTGATTAGATTTTAATTTTAATTTTATTTTTCTCTCCTTTGAATTTCAGGATATATATTTTAATATTTATTTGGTGACATCATTTGTACTTTTACTGTTCTTTTTTATTTGAATTACATGGCCAACTCATTGAACATTCTTTTATTGATGTGCATGTTCAGAGGGGTAAATTTTCTCCTAAGTACTATTTTGGCTCTATTCCCTTAATTTTGGTATATTGCCTTACTATTGTCATTTTCTTTAATGTAATCATTGATTGCTTCTATTATTTGTTTTTTCAACTACTCATTCTTTAGTTAGAATACTTTAGTTTCTTATTAATTTTTTATCTGTGCTACCATGTCTCCGTATTGACCATATTTTTTTTATTACATTAAATCAGCAAAGGGTTCATTTAACATTTCTTCTTTTCTGTATTAGGTTATGCTCTGTTTATGCTGTAATAAATGCCTTAATAAATTCATGGACCCAGTTTTTTTTTTTTTACTTGAACTTTATACCTGAGAACAGGTAAACTCACTCCTATTCCCATTCCATTTTCTCTAGTGGTCTATCCTATGTATTTTTTTTTGAAGATTCTACTCACCACTTTCAATTCATGATAAGAATGATTTGGTTCTGAAAGGGGAAAATTTGAAGTTCCCCACTGATATAATTTTGCTATCTCCTCCTGTAATTCATTTAATATTTCCTTTAAAAATTTGAATGCTATGTCATTTGGAATGTATTTAGTACTGCTATTACTTAATTGTCTCTGTTGTCTTTTATTTATTTGTTTGTTTTTTTGTTTTTAAAGTTTAAAAGTTGATTTTATTACCACAGAACTGTCGGGGTACATTCCCAAATCAGACAGTGCTTTGGCAGACATTGTGGTGGTTTTATAGAGGTTCAATAGCCAGGTTACATAAGCTGAAATTAGTGATGTAAGCTGAAACTACAGTGATTGGTCAGTGTACATTTGAATTTCCCGCTGGCTTGAAACTAGTCTGGGACTCCTGCCCACAGATCAAATCAGGGAAAAGCAAGGAGTGGAGGTCCTGCCTCTTTACAGATCAATTAAGGGAGAGGATGGTAGAATTCTCTGCTTTACAAATCAATGAAGGAAAGGGAAGGTTGAGTTGTCTACTTTACAAATCAATGAAGGGAAAGGCAAAGTGGAGTAGAGTCCAACATTCCCTACTCTTCCTTGTAGGTATGTCAAACCTTTGACATGGCTGGGGTCAGATCTAGATTACCCAATTCTGTTCCTAAAGGTTGGTAGGGGTGGAGTCCCTGATAATTAACATTAATGAAGTTAACATAGGATTTGACAAATTGTAGAAAGCAATTAATGAGATAGGGTCCTACAATTAGGGCTATGATCAGGAGTTGGAGAGGCTAATACCAATACTAATACCAAGGCTGATATCAATTTAATAAGGTAGGGGGATGTTCCAGGGGAACAGGGACTGATACCCATTCTCAGAATTTTCCTGCTCCCTCAGTCTATTAGCAATATTCTGGCTTACCAACTTCAGACTCTCCCTCACCACTCGAGAGTTTTTTTGCATAGAAGCAACAAGCCTCACCAAGGACTGCAAGCAGGCCACCCTGTTTAAGAAGGTCAAGACCTCTGCATTTCTGAAGAACCACCTCTGCCAGAGAGTCCACCTGTCTTTCCAGGGCTGAGATGGACTGCTCTATGTGAGAGAGGTCAATATTTACCTGTGTACTTAAGTACACAGGTAAATAGTTGGCCTCCCCCTTAATCAAGGCTGCCATCCCAGTCGATGCAGAACCCACAAGGCCCAAGCCCACTGAGATGAGAATGAGGAGTGGTACTGCCTGCCTTCAGTGGTGGCTCAGTTGCCCTTCTGGAAAAAGTAATGCCAACCTTGTTCACCTGGGAGAATGGTGACCCCGGGGAATTACGGCCACTAAGATACCCAAGGGGCCCTCAGTGTGTTATTGTCTGAGGAACACTGTAACAGAGACACACTAGTTAAGACCATTGTGGCATGCCCACAAGGCTCCTAGAGGGGCAGGGAAGTAGTCTGAGCTAGAGGCCTGAATCACATGGGTTTTTTAACAAATTGAGCTATACTGAAAGCTGGATAAAGGACGGCAGGATGATATGAGGCAGAAACCTGTTCCCTATTGATCCACTAGGGAGAGCCTTGGGTGGTCCCACTCACAATTCTCTGTTGGAAATAGGGGTGACTGAGGCATTTTGTGCCACCCCTAGATAGTAAGGGGGCTGGGGTTCAACACAGATCCAGAAATTTCTTCCCAACATGTGGTTAGAGCTGTTAAGTGTTTTATGAACAGCTGACAGAAGGGTAATTAAAGGGACCTGGTAATTGCCAGATTCCTGAATCTTTGAAGATGGGGGACGGGGAATTACCTGACTGGGGCCAATGTGGTGGCAGCTGGTATTGTGATTTGGACATCGGGGTTCCCAGGGCAGGGATAGCTAAGCAATGGGATGACGATGGGGAAGGGGCACAGGAGGCTTCTTAACACTTGCCCTCCCTCCTCCTCCTCCTCCTCCTCAGGGACTAATACCAGGACCTGAAAAACAGGAATTTCCCAGGCGGGGTCAGAGGGCTTTTGAATGGTGAAATTGAGCATGGGTTGCCAGGGGTCAGACCCGATTGTATGGATTCAGAACAATGGGTCCGATCCCTCACTCCCAGTAGCACAGGGAGGCACCAGGGCTAGGAGAGGGGAGGTGGTAAACTGTGGCACAAGCACAGGTGCATGGGTATCCTGTGTCCAAACAAGGAAGCCTGGTGGGGCCCCAAATAGTCCAGTTCTGGGTAACAGGGAATTGAGGGGGAGCTGTGTGCTCCAGGTTCTGGAAAGTCCAGGATTGTCCATTTCCTGTGGTTACCACCAAGGTATAGGTTGGTCTGAGGGCATGGGGATTGTGGGGGACCCCACAAGGAGGTAAAAGGGGGATCAGGGAGAGGATCGGATAAGTCTTAGCTTTAAGGGGTACTTGTGGACTTCTGCTTTCCATTCTGAGGTGACAGCAGGCTTCAATCTGGTATGATGGAGTCATGTGAGAATAGAGTCCACTTTGACAGCAGTAGGTGTAGTGGGGATCATGATGTGTGGTCTCTTCCACCTAGGCTCCAGACCGTGAATTTCTTTTTACCAGCACAGAATCCCCAGGTTGAAATAGGTTAGCTGAGGTGGAACTCAGGATCCGGATCAGGAGGGCTGAGGGAAGGAATTTTTTTCTGTGTCGCCTGCAGACCCTGAAGGAACTTGATGAAGGAAGTGTTAGTGATTTCGGCTTTTAGGTCTTCCCAGATTAGATGAAGAATGGGTGGTGGTCTTCCAAATATGTGTTAGGGAATGGTCTGGACTTTCTCAGCCTTAAGTTCTGAGCTCTGAGAAAATTTCAGATGCGGGCTGCTCAAGGAAGTCAAAGTTGAGAATCCAAGGACCTGTCCCAGTTCTCATGAGGAAGCCAAATCTTCTTATCTGCTTTGTTCAGCTTTTCATAAATAGACTTTAAAAACAGTTTGAATTAACTTGGTGTTAAAAATGGTATTTTTCTTTTCTCTCAACTAAAGTATCTCTGATTAAACTAAATATCAGGCACCCAAATACCTCATCATTCCAAGCACCTGATCATTCCCCCCATTAACAGCTGGGACCCAAAATCATTTGTGTAGATCTGTCTATTTTTCATAGGGGGCTGGGTCTGTATTCACTCTGGAAGAAAGAGATAATTCAGAAATTGAATCCTTAACGTACATTCAGTTACAAATGTTAACTTTTGCTTAGAGCATGAAATGACTACAAATTCAAATCAAAACAGCCACATCTCTTCTGTTTTTACAATCTCATTAAACCTTGATGATGAAAGTTAGTTGAAAACTTAAAATGATCTTAAGCAGTTTGCATAACTTTCTGCACATGATCTAATTCTAGATGAGAAATAACATTAGATTTTCCACTAAGCTGACAAAAAATACCTCACAAATGTAGAGATTCCATTCTTAGGGGTGTGTCAGTGAGATTGGATCTTGAAGCCCAGGCCTGATCAATGACCTGAGGACAATTAGAGACAGCTGGGGAGAAAAAGCCAGTGGGTCTCCACTGAATGAGGGGTGGAGATGGAAAGGGGCTCACCCAAAAAAAGCTTATTAGCTTCTTTAATAGGGAGGGACTTTTCAGCAATTGCCTGTAGGCAAAGGGCCAGCCAGCAGCCAAGGAATCTAGAGGCTCAGGGTTGGTTTGTTTTTTGTTGTTTTTTTTTTTTTTTTACTAGCTGTAATAGTATTCCTACTTCAAAAATGCTTCTTAAGTTCACTTAGCTAAGTAGATCCTTAGATACACAATACAGTCTCAGAAAGATGGTGACACAAAATAACAATGAGTATCAACTGACATCAAATGACTTTTATCAACTGACATAGATTGACCTTATCAATTCTGGCATGTATTCAAAGTTAGAGAGATACCAACATATGCTATTCATTGTATTTTACAATCACTATACCATTCTGATCACAAGTATTTTACAAATGCTATTAATTTTCCTTTTACAAATTCAAGGAACAAGTCAAGCTGAGATAGCAAAAAGCTTGTTTTGTTGTTGTTGTTGTTGTTGTTGTTTTTAAGCAATCCCAATATCCTATTTCCAATTTCTTAAAAATTTAATTCTTAGTTAATTTGACTAGGACTGTAAATTGTAAATTTTCCAAATTAAAATTTCAAAATATTACAACAACAGGGAGAATTTTGGTGGACCTTTTGAAAGTGAGTTTTGAATCTGCCAATCTCAAAGCTCCACACTTAATTGGCTTTAATTGATCAGACAGGAGAAATTTTTTTTTTATTTGACTGGGAGGGGTTCCCAAAGAGGGGCCCACCTCCCTACCTCCCACAATGCTCACAAGGAGGGCTCTGCAGGGCCTTCACTTTCACTTGCCTGAGCCAGCTGAAGCTCAGGGTGGGGGTCTGTCAGACCAGCCCTTAGTCTTTAATTAAAATACTCCTCTCTCATTGAAATGGAGCACACACACACACACACACACACACACACACACACAAAAGAGTGATATAAGTGAGAGTTTACAAAAGAAGGAAGTAGTTAGAAGCAAAAATATACTGTGAAGGAGAGAAAGATAAACAGAAGAAAGTAGGATGGATGGAAATGCATATCTAGTAATCATAAATATATATGTGAATAGAATAAACTTAGCCACAAAACAAGGTAATAGCAGAATAGATTAGAAAGCACAGTACAACAATATGTTGTTTGAATACACTTGAAAAAGAGAGACTTAGTTAAAATAAGGAACTGGAAGAAAATCTATTATGTTTCTGATGTGAAAAGATAAGAAAAGCAGAAATAGCAATCATGATCTCATACAAAACAAGAGCAAAAAAGAGACTTACTCTAGTTGTTCTTATCCTTCTTGTCCACTTTCTTCTTATCATTCTCCCTGTCTTATTCCTCTTCCTCCTCCTCCTCCTCCTCCTCCTCCTCCTCCTCCTCCTCCTCCTCCTCCTCCTCCTCCTCCTCCTTCTTCTTCTTCTTCTTCTTCTTCTTCTTCTTCTTCTTCTTCTTCTTTCTTTTCTTCTTCTTCTTCTTCTTCTTCTTCTTCCTCCTCCTCCTCCTCCTCCTTCTCCTCCTCCTCCTTCCTCTTTTTCCTCATCCTCCCCCTTGTCCACTCATCTCTCTGTCTGTATATCTCTCCCAACTATTTTATTACAATAATCACAATGCTTTCTTTCACATCTTTCTCTCCTTTAATAAATATAAATTAATGTTTATGTTATCTGAGAATTTCTAATTAGTCTCATTTTCATTACAATGAAATTTTAAGCTAAATAATGTATAGAAAAAAGTCCTTATAAAGTTGAATGATCTTAAGTTCATTTGAGTAGTGGTGCAGAGATCATTCTTTTAGGGATTTGAAAGACTCAAACAGAAGTAAGAATTATAGGTGTTCTACTTTTCCTCAGATATCAAAATTAGTTTTCAATGAGGAAAATTTGCAAAGAGACAAGTTAGTTATGAGGATTTTAGCAAAAGTGGAATGACTTTTGTTCATAACTTGAAATTTGCAATCTTCAGATTTTGGGGAAAATCTAAATAAAAACTTGTTTATTATATGTGTGTAACCTAGGGAATTCATTGCATCTCTGGGTTTCCTTGATAACTTCCAAAGCTACTTCCCAATTTGAAATTCTGAGGTTCTGGGGTAACTTGAAAAATGTTGTCTTCACAGGGCAGAGGACCAAGTGGATAGATGGGACTGAATTAAGGCTATCAAGGGGCTATTCATATGAACTTATCTACAAAATTGGTATCAATAAGAATATACTAATGGCAAAATCATTTGGTATAAAGGAAGACTGCCAGTTGTCCTGAGATTGGATTGATCATATGTGTAAAAAATTTGTTCTAATCCCTCTGACAACCAACCTACTAGTAAAGTATAATAAATAAAGTTAAAGTAGCCTTTAAAAAAGGAGAAATGAAAAGAGAATAAGATTGCAAAAGGAAACTTAGAAGTCATTAACAAACCATCCAAAAGATCAAAGGAGCATAATTTATAAATTATGTTTTATGTTTAAGAAATTCATATCCTGGTAATATGTGATGAATCAGGGAAAGCTATCTGGGTGCCACTTGTCAAGATTTTTGGTTCTATGATATATAAATTTCAGATAAAATGCAAACCTCCAAAGGCCCAGACCAGCAGAACATTAAAAAGGAGCTGATAACTTTGAGATGTGATTTTGAAGTTTTACAAATAACTTTGAAATTATTTAGATATGTTAAAGAACTATTTCCAAGGTGACATAGATAGAAGCTGGTCTATTTTCTTAAAAAAAAGTTATAAAAATGAGACCTCACACTCCTGCCCCTCTAAGACTCTTCCAATTTCATAGTGTCCATAATACCTTGTTTTCCAACTTCCAATCTATGGAGATGTGAATGATATTCTTTGCCTCTCTACCTCATTTTTATATTCCCCATGCTGCCTGCCTTTCGTCACCATTCTATTTCCCATTCATAAGCTATGCCATCTGCCTCTGTACTCCTGGTGCCACTTGTCTCTGTGCCTAATTAAAGTGTGATTACTGCCTTATTTTCCACTGCCAATCATGGTCTTTTCCAGTGAGTATCCAAAGAACTATTCATGCCTGCCCTTATTTCATAATTTCATAAACTAATTATCAATTCATCCTGAATATGTCACTAGTAGGGTTGAAAGAAATGGAATACACAAAGAGTAAATTAACAATATGGAATCTGTCTTTTATTGGACTAAATCCCAAGTCAAGGTGTGTATAAAGTGGACTGAAATTAAATTAGTTGTTCCCAAGTGAAAAAAGTACTCAGGAAATAGGGAGAAATCTGTCCCATGGTAGAAGAAAATTATATGCTCCATAATAACATTAAAGATGTGAATTTTGGTGAATATCTGATATAAATATTTACATGAAACTGTAAGATATGGACACTTAAAATCAGTTAAAGGAGTCATTAAACAAGTGAAGGATATATATATATATATATATATATATATATATATATATATATATATATATATTTGACTAAACATTAGATATAGGAAGTAAATCAATAAAGAATTTTTGGTCATCTTTATACTGAATGCAGTATATTCTGTATTCTTCATTCTGAAATCAAGTCAAACTCTTATAAAGTATCTGATTCCTTATGCTCATTTTGCCATGTGTTTCATGTAGCATTGGAAGAAAAACTCATTCTGGAATGTCACTTATTGAAATGGATAGTAGAAGGGCCAAAATGAACAAGACATTGAAAGTCACTGCATTTGAGGCTGCATTATTAATGAGCTGAAAAAATTTATCAATCAAAGAATTGCCACAGCAGGAATTTTCTACACTGATAAAATCATGGAAGAAGATTGTTGTTGCCCACCCCTATGCCTACAACACCAAACTCAGAAAAATTTACTTTTATATTGTTGATTAAATAAACTATATCTGACATATTTTATAATTTGTGAAATAAAGTAATCTATAAAAAACAATTCTTGCCTTTAAAAGCAAACCAGGACAGTAAAAGAATCCTCTATTAGTTGTTATTCAAACAAATTATACTTTTAAAAAGGAATGTTTATTGAGCATAAAAATAATGATAATAAAATCAATATCATAAAAGCCTTCTATAATATACCTAAGGTATTCATCTTAATACTCAGAGGAAAAGTTGCTGTCAAGTCAACCAGAATATTTTAAGGTTATAGGCTACTGTGAAATTTGTCTGCTTAATAAAGCTTTACTTTTCTGGCATAAGGTATGATTTAATTTCTTGACATATCATCACATTATGAAATAGAAATTATTGGATGGTGGAGTAGAAACAGCACTTCCAAGGTGCTCTGCCCCACACCACTTCCAAACTATGTAAAAGGGGACTCTGAACAACTTCTGGAACCACAGCACCCACAGAACAACACAGAGAAGCTGACCTGCAGTTGAGGACAGCCCAGCAGCCCTGCAGGGAGTGCCCAGCACAGCGCTCTGGGAGTGAAAAGCCCAGCACTCAGAAAGCTGAGCCAAGGTCCACATGAGCCGCAGTTTTAGCCACAGGGTAGCCAGGCCAGCAGCCAGCTAGAGGGACCCCAGAACACCAGCAGCTGTTATGATTCCAGAATTATCAACACAGACATGCCTAGGACAAAGTAAGAGGTTAGTGCCCTATGCATTTTGGGACCAGTATTTGGGGAACCCGTTGGTTTCCTCCCCTGGGGACTAGAAGTGGCTGAGGAGACACTTGCCATTTTGCAGTTTCAGTGGAAGCATCAGCTCCTGGCCTGCAAACTGTAGGGAGACCCAGTGATCAGTCTTGGAGGTTAATCACTCTTGACTTAACCTGCTTGGATCTGGATTTTGATGTGGGGGGAGGTCTGGGGTGGGCATCCAAGTTGCCAGAAGCAGAAGTTGTGAAGACCCCAACATTTGGGATGGAAGCTCCCCTGTCTGGTGGCAGAGACCTACTGTGGCAACAAGCCCAAAAGTCAAGTAATTAAGTGGCAACATGCTTAGGCAGATGAAACAAAATAAACAGAAAAATGCAACATTAGACTCCTATTTGGGGGCAAAGAGGATCAAGGCAGGGAACTGGAGGAGGACTGTGAGGTCAGAAATCCTGCTCCAAAAGCCCCAAAGGAAAATATGAGTGGGTTACAGGCCATAGAGGACCTTAAGAAGCAGAGAAGAGAAGTGGAGGAAAAATTGGGAAGAGAAATGAGAAGGATGCAGGAAAAGTATGAAATGATGGTCAACAGCCTGACTGAAGAAAATAACACCCTAAAAAATAGACTAACTCAAATGGCAAAGGAGTCCCAAAAGGGCAATGAGGAGAAGAATGCCTTAGAAAGCCAAATTTGCCAGATGGAAAAAGAATCTCAAAAGCTCACTGAGGAGATTCATTCCTTCAGAGTTAGACTGGAGCAAATGGAAGCTTATGACTTTATGAGAAATGAAGATGCGGTTAAATAGATCCAAACAAATTGAAAGAATAGAAGGCAATGTCAAATATCTCATGGGAAAACCCACTGACCTGGAAAATAGATCCAGGAGAGATAATTTAAAAATTATTTGACTACCTGAAAGCCATGATCAAAGAAAGAACCTAGAAATCACCCTTCAAGAAATTCTCAAGGAAAATAGCCCTGATGTTTTAGACCCAGAGGGCAAAATAGATGTTGAAAGAATCCACAGATCACCTCCTGAAAAAGATCCCAAAAAGATAACTCCCAGGAATATTATAGCCAGGATCCAGAATTGTTTCTTCCTGGCCGCTTGGAGTATTTTCTCCTTGATCTGGGAATTCTGGAACCTGGCTTTTTAAGGCGTTCTTCTCCTCATTGCCCTTTTGAGCCTTGTTAGTCATTTGAGTTAGTTTATTTTTAAAGGTGTTATTTTCCTCAGTCAGGCTGTTGACTCTCATTTCATACCTTTCTTGCATCTTTCTCATTTCTCTTCCCAATTTTCCTCCCCTTCTCTTATTTGGTTTTTAAAATCCATGAGGTCCTCTATGGCCTGAAACCTACTCTTATTTTCCTTTGAGGCTTTTGGTCCAGGAGTTCTGATCTCCCAGTCCTACTCCCGTTCTATGCTTCGATCCTCTTTGCCCCCAAAATAGTAGTCTAATGTTGAATTCTTCTGTTTATTTTGTTTCTTTTGCCTAGCCATGTTGCCACTTATTACTTGACTTTTGGGCTTCTTGCCACAGTAGGACTCTGCCACCAGAAAGGGGAGCTTCTGTCCCAAAAGTTGGAGATTTCTCAACTGCTGGAGAATAATAATGTATGTACTGGGGCGGCTAGGTGGCACAGTGAGTAGAGCATTGGCCCTGGAGTCAGAAGGACCTGAGTTCGGATCCGGCCTCAGACACTTAACACACACACAAAAAAAGAAAACCTAGCCGTGTGACCTTGGGCAAGTTATTTAACCCCAATTGCCCTCCAAAAAGCAAAAAAAAAAAAAAAAAAAAAAAGAAGAAGAATGTATGCAAGGATGGATTCAAACTCAGATAACCCTGATACCAGGTTCAGTCCTCTATCCACTATAGCACTTACCTGTCTTGCTTTGAATATGAGCTTCAGCTAAACATTCATTTTCATTCAGAAAATGATGTTACATTTTAACATAGATTATAGAATTTAAATGAAAGACTATTAGAAATTTTAAAAGACTACCAAACGTGTGCCATATAAGAGTTATAATATGAATAATAACACAATAAAATTACATAAACATATTCTTCACCAGAGTTCTTTGCCAAGATCCCAAATGATTTTAAAGTAACTTTTAAAGGCAATATCAGGAGAAAGAGAATTTGTTTCAATTTGTTTCAGTCCCTGTCTTTGCTATGACATATTTGATGTTACATCATTGCTTAACTTCTCTGATCTTTCATTTCTCTCATATGTAAAATAAGGTATGTAGATTAGATGACCTCTACAATGCCTTCAGTCATATGATGTCTCATTGTCATATACCCTTGGAATTCAGCTCTCAAAAGCCAGTGGATCATAAGCCTCAACTCCTAATAAATATAAAACTTTGAGCAAGGATTCCATGAGGGATTGTGTTCCACTGAGGACTTATTTACATAAGCTTAGATAGGGTTTTATGCATAAGTTTTGATAGGTTTAGCAATCAAAAGTTGACTATAAGATTATGAATTTTTAATGAATACCTACTTGTAAGACAGAATAGTTGAAAACTGCATCTATGGAAGGATTACCCATACTAACAATGAACTTTGAACGTTGAAGCTTAAAATGTGTGTAATAAGTGTATATATATATATATACATGTATATGTATAAAATTTCATTTTATCCAAATATGCATAACTATGTCCATGCATATACATATGGGATAAGAGGTGTTGGTAGTATTGAGGATCTTCATGCAAAGGAAATATATTAAAAAATAATAAATTCTCCACTGATGACAGATAGGAAATTTTCTGACTATGATAGATAGCTATTTCCAGAATTATCTATATATCCATTGCACAAAAACTATTTCATCATCCTGATAAGGAAAAATTGATAGCAGATAGAAATCTGTGTCAACACAAACTAAATTAAAAATGTAGGCTGTTGATCTGATTTTATCTTTTTATAGAATGTCATCTCTTTGGCTAATGTTCTTTGTTTTATAGCAAAAGGTTATAGAAAAAGTGTAGGAAATAGTTCAAAAGAAAATAGTAAAAATCGCTTACAAGAACACAAAAGCAAATAGGATTGTATTGGATAAACTTCAATGGTTTCCACTTGCAAATATAAATCACAGAATCTATATATTGATTTTGTTAAATTTTGATTGAAAAAGACAAAGTGAACAAGAATATTAAAGTATTTCTGTTTGCCTTCCAAGTGTTATTAAAAGGGTATACAGCTTGAAAATTACTGTATACATACACACATATATGTACATGTGCCAATTATATTAATAATATACATATATGTGTAGTTGTATTTTGCTATATTAATATACATATGCTTATATTCATGTATATATATTATGTTATAAAGTCCAATTAATTTTTTCGGCTATATAATATTTTAAAAAATCATCTGGGTATCTGATAGGAATGGTTTGAATAAATAGTCATATAATTTTGTCTGCCATTTATCTAGTAGATATTCTTGAGGCACAGACTATGTATCCAGTCCCCCATCCTGAAGTTACAGAAAACAATCCAAACTTAAATTTTCTTCCACATTCACTAAAAAAATCAATCTTTATGGGGGAGCCAAGATGACAGCACAGAAGCAGGGAGACTCTCTGCACTCCCCCCATAACCACCTCAAATACCTATAATATAATACCTAAATAAGCTTTAGAGATACAGAACCCACAAAGTGACAGAGAGATACAAACTTCCTGCTGAAGACAGCCTGTAAGACTGGAAGGAAGTGTCCATTGCAGCACACTGGGAGCAGAACCAAGCCCTGCATGAGCCTGCCGTTTTAGTCCCAGGGCAGACTGACCAGCCACAATTGGATGGCCTTTGGAAAAGTGGATCAGCAGTAGCTGTGGTGGTTTCCAGAATTACCAACCAATAAATGCCAAAGACAAAGTCAGAGGTCAGAGGACTTTGTGAACAACGGGTCTGAGAGTGTGGTCTGGCCTCTGCCCCTGGATAGAAAACCAGCTGAGGCATAGTCACCACCTCGATGTGACTAGTTCAGAGCTACTGACCTACAGATTTAGGGGAACCAAACAACCATCCTGAAGCGTAATCTCTCTTGCTTTACTCTGTTTGGATCTGGATTGCTTGTCTAGGGTGGAGGTCCTAGGGGTGGGGGACCAGGTGCCAAAGTCAGTGGAGGCTTTAGAGAGGGCAGCCAACTAATAGCTCCAGTAGTTGTGAAAACACCAGCAATTTGGGACAAATCTCTCCTCTCTGGAAACAGAGTTCTACTGTGGCAAAAAGCTCAAAAGTCAAGCCTTTGTGCTGCCCCCACATCTTTGTCCAGGCCTTTGTGCCACCGCAGTGTCATTGTCCAGGCCTCTCTTAGAAGTTATTTCAATAGTAATATAGTTCACTCCTTTGATTTTGTATATAAACAAACTGAGGCTCAGGAATTTTAGAAGACTTGCCCAAGGTCATACAGATAATTAAGGTAGGATTTTACCTCATATCCTTGACTCCTGAGCCATTGCTCTATATGGGTTTGTAACTTCACTTCACTATTGCCCAAAATTTGGGAATTAGACAAGTAGATCTAGGTTGTGACTGGAGGAATATAATCCTATATACATACATGACTTAATTCTTTTCCTTTTTATGTTAAATATACAATGTTTTCACAAAATGTTAACCATATGTGTCCTAAGAAATATAAGGAGTTTTGACAAAAGGAAAGGAAGTTCATTAGACTAGACATCTATAGGCTAACAGTGACCTCTAGGACAAAAGGAATACTATAGTTTTAAGGAAGGCATCTTCATGTATGCCAGAGATCTCATGAGACTACTCAAATGATGGCTTAGATAGAAAGTATCCCATTGTAAGCAGCCTAAATATCACTTGATAATTGAAAAAGTGGTATCCTGAAATATTTTTTGCATTTATTAATTTATTTTCTTTTTTAAAGTTTATGATTATTTTTAGTTTGTAGCATTCATTTCCACAAGATTTTGAGTTGCAAATATTCTCCCCATCTTTCTACTACCCACCACTCAAAAACAGTGATCCCACTATATACACCCTCCCCTAATCTGCTCTCTCCTATATCCTCCCCCATACCCCTTCTGACTTTTCCAGTAAGGCAAAATGGAACTCTATACACCAGTTCTTGTATATCTTATTTCCCAGATGCATGTAAATAATAATTATATATACATATATATATATATATATATATATATATACACACACATATATACACACATATATGTGTGTGTGTGTCTGTGTGTGTGTGTATTTAAATATTTGATTTTAAAACTTTGAATTCCAGAGTCTATCCCTTCCTCCCTCATCACCCACCCTTACTAGGAAGATAGACAAATCAATATAGGCTTTACACATGTAGCTACACAAAACATTTCCATAGTGGATAAATTGTGAAAGACTGACTATATTTCTCTCTGTCCTATCCCATTCCCCACTTGTTCAAATCTCTACTTTGACCTTGTCCCTTTTCAAAAGTGTGTGCTTCTAATTTCCTCCCCCAAAACTGCCATCCCCTCCATCATCTCCCCTCTCATCCCTTCCCCCCTATTCTCCTGTAGGGGGAGGGACCCTTTTTAGTGTGTATATCACCCCCTCCCTATACCAAATTCAATGAAATTAAGGTTGACTCATTTCCTTTTGCTTCCTGTTCTTTCCATCCATGGTAATAGTTTTCCCTTACCTCTTCTACATGAGATAATTTATCCTTTTCTGTCTCTCCCCATCTCCTCTCATTATATTCCTCTCTCACCTCTCAATTTCACCTTTTAAGTATCATCCCTTCCTAATCAATTGATCCTGTGCTGCTGTCTAGGTATAGCTGGACACATATACACACACACACTCAAATATGTATTCATATTCCCATATACTCTTCTATATATACACACATTTATATTCCCTTCAATTATTCTTATACTGAAAAAAGTTTCATAAGTTATAATTATCATTTTTCCATGGAGGAATGTACATAGTTCAACTTTGATAAGTTCCTTATTATTTCTTTTCCCTGTTTACCTTCTCATGCTTCTCTTGCTTCTTGTATCTGAATGTCAAATTTTCTATTCAACTCTGGTTTTTTCATCAATAATGCTAGAAATTCCTCAATTTATTGAATGACCATATTTTCCCCTGAAATATTATCCCCAGTTTTGCTGGGTAAGACATTCTTGGTTTTAATCCCAGCTCCTTTCACCTCTGGAATATCATATTCCTATCCCTTCAATCCCTCAGTGTAGAGGCTGCCAGGTCCTGTGTTATCCTGGTTGTATTTACACAATATTCAAATTGTTTCTTCTCAGCTGCTTATAATATTTTCTCCTTGATCTGGGAATTCCAGAACCTGGCTATAATATTCCTAGGAGTTTTTTGGGGGGAGATCTTTTTTCACGGGGTGATTGGTGGATTCTTTCAACCTCTTTTTTTGCCCTCTGGTTCTAAGATGTCAGGGAAATTTTCATTGAGATTTCTTAAAGGATGAATTCTAGGTTTTTTTTTTTATCATGGCTTTCAGGTAGTCCCATATTTTTTAAATTATCTCTCCTGGATCTATCTTCCAGGTCAGTGGTTTCTCCAATGAGATATTTCACATTACCTTCTATTTTTCACTTGCTTGGATCTGTTTAATAGTATCTTGATTTCTCATAAAGACACTGGTTTACATCTACTCTAATCTAATTCTGAAGCAATAATTCTCTTTAGTTACCTTTTGACATTCTCTTTCCATCAGGCAAATTCGGCTTTTTAAGGAAAGCCTCTCCTCATTGGCTTTTTGACCATCTTTTGCCATTTGAGTTAGTCTATTTTTAAGGTGTTATTATCCTCAGTCAGGCTGTTGACTCTCCTTTCATGATTTTCTTGCATTATTCTCATTTCTCTTCCCAATTTTTCCTCCACTTCTCTTATTTGGTTTGCAAAATCCTTCTTAAGCTCCTTTATGACCTGTAACCAGTTCATATTTGTCTACGGAGCTTTTGCTACAGGAGTTCTGACTTCATTGTCTTCCTCCTGTTCCTTGCTTTGATCCCTTTTCTCCCCAAATTAGGAATCTAAAGTCAGATGGCTGTGTTTGTTTTGCTTCCTTTGTTTGCTCATGTTGCCACCCAATTACTTGACTTTTGAGCTTTTTGCCACAGTAGAACTCTGCTTCCAAAGAGGAGAGCTTTGTCCCAAATTGCTGGGGTTTTCTTAGCTTCCAGGGCTCTTAGTTGCCTATCTCTCTGAAGCCTTCACCAGCTCTGGCTTACTGGGTGCATACCCCAGGACCTCCACTGTATGAAGGAATCCAGATCCAAGCAGTTTAATGCAAGAGAGATTACCTCTCAGAATGGTTGCTTGGTCCCCCTACAATCTGCAGGCCAGGAGCTCTGAAGCAGCCATGAGGTGGTAGCCAATGTGCCTCAGATGCTTCTCCCTCCAGGGGTCGGAGCCTGGACCACACTCCCAGACACACTGTTCCCAAATTCCACTGACCTCTCACTTTTGCTTTGGCATTTATAGGTTGATAATTCTGGAAACTGCCACAGCTGCTGGTGATCCACTCTCCTGAAGTCCCTCTAGCCATGGATAGTAGGGCTGCCTGAATGCTAAAGCCACAGACTGATGCAGGGCTTGGCTCTGCTCCTGGTGTGCTGAGATGGACCCTTCCTGCCAGCCTCCTGAGCTGTCTTCAGCAGGAGGTTTATTTCTGTCTGTCACTTTGTGGGGTCTATATCCCTAAAGTTTATTTAGAGTCATTTTATATGTATTTGAGGTAGTTATGGGGGGAGTGCAGTGAGTCTTCCTGCCTCTACACTGCCATCTTGCTTCCACCCTATTATCCTGATTTCTATGGGCTTAAATAAGTTTGTACTCAAGACACTTACCCCAACAATAGTGGATAATAGACTAGAAGAATTACAGATGTCACATACAACTTCTTGAAACTTAAGTTTTCTCAATTCTAAAATAAGGACAATAATATGTACCATACTATATCATAGTGTTTTTATGAAGATCAAATGACGTCTTAGAAGTAAAGACCTTTACAAATTATAAAGTGTATGTTTTTTTTTTAACGGAAAGATCTCTTAACATATAGTATAATTTTACAAGAATTTTTTTCTACTAAGGCATATTATCAATTGAGCTCAAGTTTATATAAAAAAGAATTGCTTAGAGGCACTGAAAAATTAAGTGATTTTTCTGGAGTCACACAAAGGATATGACTTATGTCAAACTTAATCCTAGATCTTTTTTTTCTATTGTAGGCCACTTCTCTCTATTCATCACATCAAATTTAGCATCATAACCATCATGAAAATTATATATATATATATATAAACATATATGTATGTATGTATATCTATATATCTATATATATATACCTATATATATATATATATATATATATATATATATATATCTTGAGTCTTTATTGGAATATTTGTTCTCTATATAATTTATGCTACAGTGTTTGCTTTTTTGCAAATCTTTCCACTTCTTCGTCAAAGTAAAGTCTCAGAATTAGTAATGCAGAAATAGACAACTTTTTTTCTTTCTTTTTTTTTTTCTTTTTAGATGGGGAAGGTAGGGCAATTGGAGTTAAGTGACTTGCTCAAGGTTACATAGCTAGTAAGTGTTAAGTGTCTGAGGCTAGATTTGAACTCAGGTCATCCTGAATCCAGGGTCATTGCTGTATTCACTGCACCACCTAGCCACCCCAACAACTCTTCTCTTAAGTCAATCGCAATGATCTACTTTCATTCCCCAAACAGAGAAAAACAAGTTCATCATACTCACAATTTATTTCTCTATTTGTGTTTACTAGAGATACATTCATTTATGTAGAAATGCTTTTGAAGGTTTAAAAATTACATAAAAATAAAGATACTGGGTAAATCACATCAAATGTCAAATCTTACTTTATGCTAACAGTAGATGCCAACAATGAATGGAATTCAAAGACAAGTTAATTTTTCATAATAATTTAAATCAACTTTTTGTTCAACCATCTATAATAGTTGAAAACCACTGTTCTGAGTTTCACTTTGTTTCTTCTCTCTGTTCTGTCTTATAAGGAAGTGTCCAAAACAGCCCAGGTACAGATATTTTTGCAAATGTATAAAAATTGCTCTCAGAAAATAAAAAAAAAAGTTACACAGAAAAACTCTTAAATTTAATTTGCATTATTGGCATTTATTCCATCACTTCTGTAAGTTTGGACAATTAACAACAACAACAAATTTAATCAAACTGTATTTGAGACATTTGTTGGTTTCAAAAAAAGTAAATATAATAAAAATTTAATAACTTGTACTTACAAGCTGATAGGATGATTTGATTTCAGCACACTTTACAGGAGACACTAGAGAAAGGAGAGAAATAAAGATACTGGGTAATCCAAAAATAGTATTAATAGTCAAAGTATCACTACCTTAAATATTAGGAAAATGTTAGCAATATTTTACAAATTGCCTAATATTACTATCTTATTAGAATCAATGAGTAGATGAATGTAAAGTACTCTGCAAACCTTAAAATGTTATATGAATTCAAGATGGTATTATTAGTGAGAGGAACAGTAGCAATAGTTCATTTAATAATTAAGCATATTGATGAGTTTATAATCATAAATTCAGTGAACTTTATATGGATAATAGACTTTCAAATTGTCTGAAAGAATAAAGTTTGGTTTTTTGTATTGAAAAACACAATACTGTCTAAAGTATACAAAGATGAGTTACATTACAAAATAGCTTACAAAGAAGACTCTTGTATTTACATTAATAAGATGTAATCAATAGTAAGCTAAAATTCTTATTGATGTAATTTTACATAATTGTGAGAAACCCTGAAGTTCTGTGATGTTTGTGGACAATCTGGTATAAAATTTGAAGGTGAGATAAGTAATGAATCCTGAGGAAGGGGAAGGTCAAATTAGCATTGTGTGCAAGGGGAAGATGTCTAAGTAGTATGGAATAAAACAAGAAACCCCTGGCTTAAAAACAGTTTTTCAAAAGAGTAATACTATTTGAGACATCTTCTATGCCAGCCAAAGAAAAAAATTAAAAAGGTTCCATTTAAAAATTAAACTCAATAGTGTCTAAACATATTCTCATATATGGACCAAAGGAGAAAAGCAAGAAATTTGGACCAGTCATTCATACTCAAAAGCAATAGCTTTTTCAATAGAGAATTATTATTAGGGCAGTTTATATATACAGAAGACACGGGTGTGAGTTAAAAAAGAAATGATGATAGCTTAATAAAATAAAATTGAGGGTTTTCCCAGGTAATGTGGGAAAAGGGAAAGTGAGAGGAAGAATGGGGTAAATTATCTCATATAAAAGAGGCAAGTAAAAGCTTTTATAGTATAAGGGAAGCTGGTAGAATTGGTGGGGAGTACTTAAACCTTACTCTCATCAGAATTGGTTCTAAAAAGGAAAAACATACACACTCAATTGGGTATAGAAATCTAGTGTAAAGAAACCAGAAAGTTGCCTGAGCTCTCCCATTTCCCAAGGAAACAACATTGTCAAGTCTTTAAAAGTTGTCTTTCCTTTAGCAAAGAAAATCAAAGAACCTGTGCTAGCAGGCCATCCTGGGTGTGCCATGTTTCTTGTAAACTTATTTGGTGTATTTGGTAGGATCTGTGCAGGCAAAAGGAAAGTATGGGTTTTTGTGGGACTGGGATAGTTTTGGGCCCAGTTATTGTGCTGCTTTTTGTCAGCCTGAGAGAAACCTAGCAAATAACTGTAGTGAGAGTGATTTCCTAGGTGCCCAGAGCAGGGCCCCTGGGAGATAACCTCTTTCCCCTCCCTACCCCACTAGAAATCCTGAAGAGAAAGGCTATAGCAGCAGCTATGGGAGGAAAATAAACTCTGTGGGAGATGGGGATGACCAGAGACAGAGCCAATGCCTGAGTGGAATAGCCCTGTCCCAGACTGTGCTGAAGGAGTGGAGACTCTGGAAGTGTGCTGTGTCCAGAACCCAGACTGAAGCAACCCAGTAAGGTTGTGGGAGAACAAACTGCCCCAGGGTTGGGGTGGTAGAAGTCCGATACAGAGGCTTGGGGCAGGAGCTAAAGGAGCCTGCAGTGCCTGGACCCAGGCAGGAGTGGAGAGAGTTTGAAATGGAGCAGGGCTGGAAATCTGCCTGCATTGGGACTCAGGTAGGAGTCAGGAGTGGTCATCCCCTGGACCTGCAATAGGAGGAACCCTGGAGCTTAGAAGTCAACTCCAAGTCAAGATGAGAGCTTTATAGCAAGGCAGGAGCACTGAGCATGCTTTCTTGCCATGTCCCCCTGGGATGGTTTGAGGCCCAGGGTATGGAGTTGTCTATGATGTGATGGGAAAGATTTTGGGTGCCGGGTACACAACCTGTTGGCTTTGTCACCCAGCTACCCCTCAAGACTTGAAAGCTTGGGCTGCAACAGTGTTAAGAACTTGGACTCTTTGGCTTATTAGAGCAAGTGTGCACTCGAGAGTGCTAAGAGGGAAACTGCAATGGCAGCATGGGGAGAAGGAAACACCCCCAAGACAACTTTACTTGGAATTTTTGTTTTGGATTGAGGGGATTATAACCTACTGTGACCTAGGGGTGGAGTGTGTTATGTTCTCTGCTGCCCTTGACATTGTGTTGTGCTAGGGAAGACCATGGCCTGGGATTCCCTGATAGTATAAAGAAATATTTTGCTTTATGTTTGTTTAAGGCTATATGGTCACCCTGGTAATACGCTGTTATATTGTAATGTGTTTTACAAATGTGAAGAAGCTCATGATGTGTTTATTTTGTGATTATAATACCTCTGTTTGGAAACCCCTAAAAGTGTATGTTTCCAGGGTCCATGTCCATAACAATCTCTTATTCACTTGTGCAGACTGTAAGGGCTAAATGTTAGATTGTAAAAGCCAGGATCCTGGAGATGTAGAATGTAAGTGCAAGTAAGGTGGGATTTTCATTGTTTTCTTTTTGGAGTTCAGTTTCCCAGGCTCAAGCTAAATTGCAAACATCTGAAGGATTAATCTTTTTTGAACCCTGATAATTCACAGCTGTGCTGAGTCATGTAGATTCCATGCCTTCTGGTTCTGTGTCAATCAGGGGCCTATTCTTTGCTATATATTCTGAGAAGTTGGCATTTTGATTTGGGGGCTTACTCATAAGAAGGACCTTGTGATTCCCTGGACTGGACTCCTAAGAGCCTCCCAACTACTCAGATATTGGTGCTCTCCCAGTCTAGTGTTGTATGTAGGTGATTGCATTATTCTGTTTAAACAATTAGAAGCTTGTCTATTAGATTCCTTCTTGGACTATTTATTTGTATTTATTTGTCTGTTAATTAAAGTAAGATTGTTAACCCCTTTAAATCTATCTTTTTTTTAGAAAAGCAGACAAAAGAACCTCTGCTAAAAGTCCACCATGTGTGCTAGAGTGCTTACTTACTACAAAGGCCTTGGAATATGATACTCCTGTGATCCTAAGGGAATAGAAGTCCTAAGCAAAGGCTTCACTTCCAGTCTCTGGAGAGGAGGATCCTGAGAAGCAGTACTGATTCCAATCCCAAGACATCACCACCCCTTTCTGAGTAAGGACCAGAGCACATATTAGGACAGCAGTGACCATGTCTCTCCTTATATCACACTATATTGGTAGCACTGAAAATGTCTCAGCTCCAAGAAGTAGATCAGAAGACAGCAATGCAAATAACCTGAGGCTGCCAATAGTCCCTCCTAAACCTAGCTTTCACTCTGGGAAAAATTCTAACATAAAAGTTCAAATAATAGACCAGAAAAATAAACAAGCTAAAAGAAACTAACCATAAAATTACTATGGTGATAGTGACAGGACACAAAATCAAAGTTGTAATGATGTCAAAACAGCTACAAGAAAAGCCTTGAGAAATACATACTCCATATCAAAATGAACATGTGATTTAGAAATAAAGGGTGATACCATAATTAAATTATTAAAAAAATATAATTATATACCTATTAGATATTTAGTTAAGGAAAGAGTTTATGATCAAACAAGAGATAGAGAAGACCACAAAAAGTGAAGTGAATAATTTTGATTACATTATATTTAAAAATATTTTGCATAAACAAAACCAATAAAGCCAATATCTTTCAAATATTAAAAAATATCAATCAAAGTAAGCAGGAAGCTAGGGGAAATTTTGCTGCAAGATTTTCTTTTAATAAAGTTCCCATTTTTCAAATATATATGGAGCTTGGGCAAATATACAAAAGTAAGAGCCTCTAGACAATAGATAAATATTCAAAGGAAATGACCAGACTCTTTTAAGAAGAAGAAATCAAGGCTATCAATAGTCACTTGAAAAATACTATAGGGGGTGGAGCCAAGATGGTAGCATAGAAACAGGAAAACTTCCTGACCTCCCCCCATAAGCACCTCAAATACCTATAAAATGTGACTGTAAACAAACTTTAGAGCTACAGAATCCACAAAGTGACAGAGAGAAAAAAATCTCTCATTAAAGGCAGGCTGGCAAGAAGGGTTGATCACAGCATGCTGGGAGCAGAGCCAAGACCCATGTGAGAAGGCAGATTTAGCCCCAGGGCAGCCCCAACCAGCCAGGGAGAGAGGGACTATGGGAAAATGGATCACTAACAGCTCAGGGTGGTATCCAGAATTATCAACACATAAATGCCAAAGGCAAAGTAAAAGGCCATTGTGGACTTTGGGAACAGAGGGATCAAGTGTGTGGTCCAGCCTCTGCCACAGATGGAGAAGCAACATGGCTACTTCAGAGCTGCTAGAATGCAGATTATAAGGGGACCAAGTCACCATGATGAGGGCTAACTGCTCTTGCTTTTACCTGCTTGGATCTGGATCTCTGTCTTCAGTGGAGGTCCTGGGGTGTGTGAGCAGGTGCCAGAGCTGGTGGAGTCTTCTGAGGGGGCAACCAAATAATAGCTCTGAATATTTGCAACAAAGCTCTCCCTTCTAGAAGCAAAGTTCTAATGTGGAAAAAAAAACTCAAAAATCAAGTAAATGAGTGGGAACATGAGCAACCAAAGGAAGCAAAGCAAGCACAGCAATTCAAGTTTAGATGTCTTTTGGGGAGACAAAAAGGATCAAACCATGGAATGACATGAAGATAACAAAGTCAGAACTCCTACACCAAAAATTTCCAAGAAAAATATGAAGTGGCTACAAACCATAGAGGAGCACAAGAAGGATTTTAAAAACCAAATAAGAAAAGTGGAAGAAAAATTGGGAACAGAAATGTGAATAATGAAAGAAAATCATGAAAAGAGAGTCAACAACCTGACTGAAGGAAATAAAACCTTAAAATTAGACTAACCCAAATGGCAAAAGAGGCTCAAAAAGTCAATGAGGAAAAGAATGCATTAAAAAAGCAAATCTGTAAGACGGAAAAAGAATTTCAAAAGCTCATTGAAGAGAATAATTCCTTCAGAATGAGATTGGAGCAAATGGAAGCTAATGACTATGAGAAATCGAGACACTATTAAACAGATCCAAACAAATGAAAAAAGAGAAGGCAATGTGAAGTATCTCATTGGAAAAACCACTGACCTGGAAAATAGATCCAGGAGAGATAATTTAAAAATTATTAGACTACAGAAAGCCATGATAAAATAAAACAAACTAAAAATCATCATTCAAGGAATTCTCAAGGAAATTTGCCTTGATGTTTTAGAACCAGAGGACAAAATAGAATTTGAATGAATTCACTGATCACCCCTTGAAAAAGATCCCCAAGGGGGGCGGAGCCAAGATGGCAGAGTAGAAACAGCATGGCCAAGGTGCTCTTCCTCCAGATCACGTCAAAACCATGTGAAAGGGGACTCTGAACAAAGTCTGGAGCCCCAGCACCCACAGAACAACACAGAGAAGCTAACCTCCTTCTGAGGACAGCCCAGCAGCTCTGCAGGAAGAGCCAGTGCAGCACTCTGGTTGCCTAAAGCCCAGCACTTGGAGAGCCGAGCCCAGGTCTCCATGAGCCTCAGTTTTAGCCCCAGGGCAGCTAGGCCAGCAGCCAGAAGGAGGGACCCCAGACCACCAACAGCTGTGTGATTACAGAATTATTAACACAGACCTGCCTAGGACAAAGTGAGAGGTTAGTGCCCTATGGATTTAGGGACCAGTATTTGGAGAATGCGTCGGCTTCCTCCCCTAGGGGCTGGAAGCCACTGAGGAGACACTCCATTTTGCAGTTTCAGTGGAAGATCCAGCTCCTGGCCTGCAAAATGTAGGGAGATCCAGAAATCAGTCTTGGGGGTTAATCGCTCTTGCTTTAACCTCCCTTGATCAGGATTGAGGTCTGGGGTGGAGGTTGTGGGGTTGGTATATAGCTTGCCTGAAACGGAAGTTGTGAATACCCCAGCTGTGGGACGGAAGCTCCCCAGTCTGGTGGCAGAGTCCTACTGTGGCAACAAGCCCAAAAGCCAAGTAATTAAGTGGCAACATGCAGAGGCAAAGGAAAGAAAATAAACAGAAAAATGCAACAATAGACTCCTATTTGGGGGGCAAAGATGATCAAGGCAGGGAACAGGAGGAGGACTTTGAGGTCAGAAATCCTGCTCCAAAAGCCCCAAAGGAATATATGAGAGGGTTATAGGCCATAGAGGACTTTAAGAAGGACTTTAAAAATCAAATAAGAGAAGTGGAGGAAAAATTGGGAAGAGGAATGAGAAGGATGCAGGAAAAGTATGAAATGACGGTCAACAGCCTGACTGAAGAAAATAACACTTTAAAAAATAGACTAACTCAAATGGCAAAGGAGGCTCAAAAGGGCAATGAGGAGAAGAATGCCTTAAAAAGTCAAATTTGCCAGATGGAAAAAGAATCTCAAAAGTTCACTGAGGAGATTCATTCCTTCACAGTTAGACTGGAGCAAGATGATGTCTTTGCTTATTAGTATGCTGTTCAGATTTACCATAGCTTTCTTTTCAAGGAGGAAACATCTTTTAATTTCATGGCTGTAGTCTCCATCTGAAGTGATTTTTGAGCCTAAGAATTTAAAATTTGACATTGCTTCCATTTCTTCTCCCTTTATTTGTCAAGAAGTAATGGAACCAATTGCCATGATTTTAGGAGGTTTTATTTTCCATGTTAAAATTCAAGCCAGCTTTTACATTTTCCTCTCTCACCCTCATTAAGAGACTTCTTAAGGCCTCTTTGTTTTCTGCCATCAGAGTGTTATTGTCTGCATATCTGAAATTATTGATGTTTCTCTCAGAAACCTTGATTCTGGCTTTTGATTCATCCAGCCTGGTATTTTTCATGATGTACTCTATGTGTAGAGTAAAGTAAGTAAGGTGACAGTGTACAGCTTTGTCATACCCCTTTTCCAGTCTTAAACCAACGAATTCTTTTTTTTTTTTTTTTGGAGGGCAATTGGGGTTAAGTAACTTGCCCAAGGGCACATGGCTAGGTTTTTTGTTTGTGTGTGCATTAAGTCGTTAAGTGTCTGAGGCCAGATCCAAACTCAGATCCTTCTGACTCCAGGGCCGACGATCTACTCACTGCGCTACCTAGCCGCCTGCCAATGAATTATTTCATATTTAGTTCTGTTGCTTCTTTTTTGAAGTATAAGGTTTTTTTTTCAATTTTTCTCTTTTCTTTCTCTTTTTTTGCAACATAGCTAATATGGAAATATGTCTTGCATCATTTCATACATATATCTTAGATTACATTTATTGTGTTCACAATGGGTGGAGTAAGGGCAGGAGGGGAGTGAAAGAATTCAGAACTCATTTTTTTTGTAAGACTGCTTATATTTCCCTCCCACACGTCTCACCTCCCACCTGGTCCACTCCCCACCCTGATCCTGTCCCTCTTTGATAGTGGATACTTCCAACCTCCCCTCCCCCCAGAATTCCCTCCCCTCCATCATCCCCCCTCCCATCCTCCCCTCCCCCACTCAGGAGAGTGAGTGAGGGTAAGATACTCCATTCAGTATGCATGTGACCTTCTCCCCATGCCAACCTCAACGAGAATATGCTTTTGCCTTTTTGCCTTCCCTTTCTTCCCCTCCCCTGCAACCACTACCCCTTGCTTTTTTACATGAGATAGTTTACCCTACCCTGTTTCTCTCCATCTCCTCTTGCCACTTTCCTCTCTCACCTCTTGAAATCACCCCTTAAGAATCATCCCTTCCTTGGGGCGGCTAGGTGGTGCAGTGAGCAGAGCTCCAGCCCTGGAGCCAGAAGGACCAGTTGGTCTTCCCAACACACAGACACCCAACACACAAACAAAAACCCAGCCGTGTGACCCCGAGCAAGTCTCCCAACCCCAACTGCCCTAAAAAAAAAAACATCCCTTCCCATCAAATTCCACCTGTGCCCTCTATCCATGTATACCTGTGAACATATGACATGTACCCTTCTTCAATTATTTTCATAATGAGAAAGGTTTCATCAAACACAGTTATTGTTTTTCCATGTAAGAATGTAAATAGTCCAACTTTGATAAGTTCCTTTTGATTTCTTTCCTTGATTACCTTCTCAAGCATCTCTTGCTTCTTGCGACTGAATGTCAAATTTTCTATTCAACTCTGGTTTTTTCATCAAGAATGCTTGAAAGTCCTCTATTCCACTAAATGACCATATTTTCCCCTGAAACAAGATACTCAGTTTTGCTGGGTAGGTGACCCTTGGCTTCAATCCCAGCTCTTTTGCCCTCTGGAATATCATATTCCATGCCCTTCGATCCCTCAGTGTAGAAGCTGCCAGGTCCTGGGCTATTCTGATTGTTTCCACAATATTGAAATTGTTTCTTCCTGGCTGCTTGTAGTATTTTCTCCTTGATCTGGGAGTTCTGGAGCCTGGCTATAATATTCCTAGGAGTTTTCTTTTGGGGATCTTTTTCAGGAGGCGATTGGTGGATTCTTTCAACCTCTATTTCCCCCACTGGGTCTAAAGCATCAGGGCAATTTTCCTTGAGGATTTCTTTAAGGATGATTTCTAGGTTCTTTCTTTGATTGTGGCTTTCAGGCTTTCCAATAGTTTTTAAATTATCTCTCCTGGATCTATTTTCCAGGTCAATGGTCTTTCCCATGAGATATTTCACATTGCCTTCTATTCTTTCATTTGTTTGGATCTGTTTGACAGCATCTTGATTTCTCATAAAGTCACTAGATTCCATTTGCTCCAGTCTAACTCTGAAGGAATGAATCTCCTCAGTGAGCTTTTGAGATTCTTTTTTTCAGCCTGGCAAATTCAGTTTTTTAAGGCATTATTTTCTTCATTGCCCTTTTGAGCTACCTTTGCCATTTGAGTTAGTCTATTTTTTAAGGTATTATTTTCCTCAGTCAGGCTTTTGACTCTCATTTCATACTTTTCCTGCATCCTTCTCATTTCTCTTCCCAATTTTTCTTCCACTTCTCTTATTTGGTTTTTAAAATCCTTTTTATGGTCCTCTATGGCCTCTAACCCACTCATATTTTCATTTGGTCTTTTGGTGCATGATTTCTGACCTCACTTGGCTGGAGAGACCCCAGAACACCGGCAACTATGGTGATTCCAGAATTATCATCACAGACATGCCTAGGACAAAGTGAGAGGTTAGTGCCCTGTGGACTTTGGGACTCATATTTGGGGAACATGTTGGCTTCTTCCCCTTGGGAAGTGGCTGAGGAGACACAGCACAGATGCCATTATGCAGCTTCACTTGTAGCTTTAGCTCCTTGCCCAGAACTGTAGGGAGATCCAGTGATCAGTCTTGGGGGTAATCGCTCTTGCTTTAACCTCCCTGGATCTGGACTGCGATCTGGGGTGGAGGTCTTAGGGTGTGTGTCCACCTTGCAGGAAACTGCAAATCAACTATGTAAAACTTGCTATTCCTTTTAAATATATAATAAAATTATAATGTAATTTTCTTTTTTTTCTTCCCCTCCACACAAGAAATGGCTACCATTAGGCAAATAGGTATATCGATGAAAAATTCTTCTATATATACTTGCATTCATCAATTCTTTCTCTGGATAAAGATTAGTGTCTTCCTTTATGTGTCTTTTGTAGTGAATCTGGATATTTGTAATAGTCAAAATGACTTAGTCATTCAAAGTTTTTCTTAAAACAGAAGAATATTCTCTTGGTTCTGTTCATGTCAATCTTCATTATTTAAGGCAAGTCTACCCATGTTTTTCTAAGATCATAGAGCTAATTACTTAGGGAATTGTCAGTATGAATGTTCCATAAAATGGTAGAAGATGTAGTAGCTGTATTGGTTTTACTTAACTGCTTTTCTTTGTTACATGTGATGGCTGACTGATTGGAGGATGGGGAGAGAATGTATCTCAAAGTGGCTGATATGAAAAAAATATATCAATAAAACTTCAAGAAAATCATTCCTTTTCATATCCTTTAACTATTTATCAATTGAAGAATAACTCATATATATATTGTAATTTTTTATATATTTGAGATGTATGAACTTTCTCAGAGAATCTATCTATATTTCCCCCAAGTTTTCTGCTTTCTTCCTGATCTTAGCTGCATCTGTTTTATTTGTACAAAACTTTTTTGATTTAATGTAATTGAAATCATCCATTTTATACCACACTGCTCTCTATCACCTATTTATTCATAAATTATTTGCCCATCCATAAGTTGGATAGGTAATATATTCCATGTTCTTCAGATATTTTTGCAATATCTCTCTTTATATCTAGCTCATGCACCCATTTTGATCTTATTTTGTTATAAGTATAAGGTATTGCTCTATGCCTAATTTATACATGTATGTGACATAATTGGTATTTGTGAATAAATGAACAAATACAAAAACCTTTACTAAGGATTTATCATAGATTAAATACTAAGCTAAGCAGCTGAGCACTGGGGATGCAAATAAGAATAAATGGGTTTTCCCCTTCTCTTAAGGAACTCATACTCTAAGAAGGAAGACAAAATACATAGGGCACTTGATCTATAGGAAGGATGGAAAGGCCTGTTGGTCCTTAGCTTTCAGTGATAGGTCAGAAGTCAAGACCTTAGAGAGTACACTATCAGAGCAAAGTACAAGGTCCTGGAATACAAAGCTCATAGTTGTAGAACAGAGGATTTGTCTGTGGTATCCTTGGGAATAAATATCATAGTATTTATAAAGACCAGTAGCTCTCCATCATACCTGAAATATTATAGACAGTATTCAAAGAAACAGTGAAAAGATAACATTCAGAAAATATGATAGAAAATTATTCTAGGGGCGGCTATATGGCTTGGTGAGTAAGAGCACCGGCCTCAGAGTTGGGATGATCGGGGATCGAAAGCGGCCTCAGAAAATGAGCACCCACACATAAATCATGACCAGCCATGTAACCTTGAGCAAGTTACTTAACCCCAATTGCTTAAAAAAATTATTCTATAAATTAAATAGCATTTATAATAAAATGTACCTATCATAATTTTTAAATGTAGACTAAATTTCTTATCATTGGTATACCTATATTTTTGATGTTCCCTTGTAATCTTTGTCATTGTTTTCTCAATAGTTTCAAGACAACATTTATTCATATCATGTGACTCTTCTTTACCCTTGGGAATAAGGCCAGGCTTTATATGTTTGTTTGTTTCCCCCCTTCATATAGAATATTAATGACTTGAGAGTAAGAGTGATTTAGTTTGTCTCTGTGCCCTGTGCCCTCTCTGCCTCTGTGCCCATCACCATTCCAGTCAAAAAGCCTTTAATAAATATTTGTTAATAATTTATTCAATTGATCAATCCTGTTGGCAATCCTCTTGACTATTTTTTCTGTTATATAACACCTTAATAAACCTTTGTCCACATTACAAACATATATCTAAGTAAAATATTGTTTAGATTGCAGATCAAACAAATATTTTTAAGCTTTTTATTTTAATATAATTTTAATTAATTAATTAATTAAATTTTAAATTCTATAGTTCAAAACCATGCCACCTGTGTCCAAAATGATTGAATGAGTTGAATTTAAGTGAAATTATTAAAATTTAATTGAACAGATTACAAAATGTAATAGTGGACTTTAGGCGTGAAAACTAACGTTTAACCAAATGTTCAATTTTTCCTGAGAAAAAAAGGACTTTAAAAGCTAAGTTGCTAGACAAATTGGAACAGATACCTTTGGTATATGATTTAATCTTTCTCAGTCTTACCATTGTCCTGCTGCAAATTCTCCATACACCATGAATCTGATTCCCTACAGACATTGGAATGCAAGTCTGCAGGTGTGTATCAGAGACCAAGCTAAGGAAATGGTAATTTGCTTTTTCATATCACTTTGAAGAAATACTCCCAGTAGATTCAATCAATATTTCTTATCTTTCGTGGAAGGAAACTTGTTGTAGTGATCTTACCAACAGGATGAAGAAAAGTGCTGATGGCCATATTTGTACCTACATAGAGATATTGATCCCAGCATTCTGGAAGCAAAGATAAAATAGACTTTTGACTGTGAAAAGTATTTTTCCCCTGAATCTTTTTTGGGAGTGGGAGGGGTCCTGCTTTACATTTTATCAGAATCTCAACAATTGCCCTTTCTCACTAGTTGGAGAGAAGTAATACGGCAAAAGTTTGAAGATGAGTGCTCCCAGTGTCACATAAAAGTATATATTCATTACATAATTAATTAGATTTTCATAATTTATTTTTAATATGGCTTCTTAAAAAAGTTGAGTTCCAAATTCCCTCTCTCCTTCCTTTCTCCAAACCTTGAGACGGTAAGCAATATGATTTTGAATATATGTGTGAAGTTATGCAAAACATATTTTCACATTAGCCATGACACAAAAAAGGAAGAAAAATAAAGCTTAAAATGTGCATCTTCATTAACTCTCTCTCTAGAGGTGGATAGTATTTTTCATCATTAGTCCCTTGGAATTAACATGGATCACTGTCTTGATCAGAGTTACTAAGTTTTCACAATTGTTTATCCTTTTACTATGTCTATTAGTGTTCACCTTGTTCTACTCATTTTAATTTACATTAGTGCATATGAGGTTTCCTGTTCTTTATTTTTTTTCTGAAAACTTTGTGCTCATCATTTATTAGAACACAATGGTAATAAATCACAATCATATATTACAACTTTTTCAGCCATTTACAAAGTGAAGTTCATCCCCTCAATAAACAACTCTTTGATACCCAAAAGCAGATCTTATAAATATTTTTGTCCATTTGTTATCTCTTTTAGATACAGACCTTGTAGTGGTATTGTTGGGTCAAAAGGTATTCATAATATTATAGTTATTTGAGTATGGATTGAATTTGTTCTCTAGAAAGGTTGGACCATATCAAAACTCCACCAATGAGGTGTGGTATACCTATTTTTCTACATCCTCTCCCACATTCTGTCAGGTTAGCCACTCTGATAGGTGTAACATACTATCTCAGAGGTTTTTTTATTATTTTAATAATCAATAATGAAGGACTGATAGGTGCACAATGGATAGAACATTGGGTCTGAAGTCAGGAAGACTCATCTTTGTGAGTTCAAATCCCACCTCAAACACTTTCTAGCTATGTGGCCTTGGACATGTAACTTAATCCTCTTCACATTAAGTGTCTCACCTGTAATGTGAGCTGGAGAAGAAATGGCAAATCACTGCAGTAATTTTTACACAAGGAAAAAAAAAACAATGGTGTAAAGAGTCATACATAACTAAAAAAATGGCTGAACAACAAAATCAATAGTGATTTAGAACATTTTTGTATGAATATAGATAAGTTTGATTTCTTCTGAAAAGTGTCTCTTCATATCTTTTGACCATCTATCAATTATGGAGTAGGTCTTATTTTTTTATAAATTTGATTGAGTTCCTTATAGATATAAATAGAGAGAGAGAGAGAGAGAAATAAAAACTTTATCAGAGAAATTTACTATAACTTCCCCCTACTATCAGCTTCCTGTTGCCTTCTAATGTTAAGTGTAGTGCTTTTGTGTCTGCAAAAACTCTTTCATTTCATGTAATCAAAATTATCCATTTTAGTTACCAATATCCTATTTCTTCTTTCATCATAAATTCTTCCCATATGCATATATCTGACTGATATGTTTTCATGCTCCTCTAACTTACTTACAATATCATCTTCTTTATCTAAATAATGTATCCATTTTGATTTTATTTTGTTATGAAATATAAGATATTCTATGTCTTTTTTCACCAATTACTTATTAAGAAAAAATTATTTATTTTTACAAGAATTTTTGTTCAAATTTTTCAACCTTCCTCCTTTCCCTCCCTTCTTCTGAAAATGGTAGACATTTCCATATGTTCCATCTTGTAAAAATATTTTCATATTTATCACAGTTGTAGAAGAAGAAACATCAAAAGGAAATAAAACCATGAGAAAAAATAAAGTGAAAAATATGCTTCATTTGTCCATCAGTTCATTATCTGGATATGGATAACACTTTCCCTCATGAGTCATTTGTACTTGTCTTGGATCATTGTGTTGCTGTGAAGAGCTGAATCATTCATAATTGATCATCGCACAATGTTGCTGTTACTTTGTATGTTTTCCTGGTTCTGCTCATTTCACTTTGCATCAGTTTGTGCAAGTTTTTCCAGGATTTTCTGAAATTGATCTGTTCCATTCAAATTCCACAGATTGTTGAGACAATCTCCAATAGATGGATATCTCCTCAATTTCCAAAAAGTTGCCACCATGAAAAATGTTGAAAGAAATAATTCTGCACCTGTAGCTGTTTTCTCTCTCTCTCTCTCTTTTTTATCATCTCTTTGTAATACAGAGGTAGTAGCGCTATTGCTGAATCAAAGGTTTGGTTGCCCTTTGGGCATAGTAACAAATTGCTCTCCAGAGTGGTTGGATCAGCTCAGAATTCTACCAACAGTGCATTAGTGTCCCAATTTTTACACATCCATTCCAACATATATAATTTTCCTTTTTTTGTCATATTAGCCAATCTAATTGCAGTGAGGTGGCATTTCAGAGTTGTTTTAATGTGGATTCCTCTAATTAATAGTAATTTAGAGTACTTCTTTATATGCATTTAGATAGTTTTGATTTCCTTCATCTGAAAACTGCTTGTATATATCCTTTAACCATCAATCAATTATGGAATGTCTTGTATTCTTATAAATTTTACTCTGTACATTTGAGAAATGAGGTCTTTATCAGAGGTAATTGCTGTAAACATTGTTTCCCAGCTTTCTGCTTTCCTTCTAATCTTAGTTGAATTGTTGTTGTTGGTACAAAAGCTTTTCAATTTAATATGAGCAAAATCATTTGTGCTACATTATGTAATATTGTATATTTCTTGTTTGTTTGTTTTTTCATAACTTCTTCCCCTCCCCATAGATCTGACAGGTAATCTATTCCTTGTTCTAATTTGATTGCTTTACTGTCTATGTTACTTTTTCTATTTTTACTGTTTTTGTGAGAAATATATAAATATTATTTTTAGTTTTCAGCATTCATTTTCACAAGATTTTGAGTTACAAATTTTATCCCCATCTTTCCCCTACTTCAAACCCAAGATAGCAAGCCTACCAAATACCCCTTCCACCATCTGCTCTCTCTCTCTCTCTCATATCTTCTCCTATACCCCCTCTAAATTTCTAGTAGGGAAAGATGAATTTCTATACCTCAGTGCCTGTATATCTTATTTGCAAGTTGCATGAAAAAAGTAAAATTTTAACATTTGTTTTTAAAATTTGATTTCCAGATTCTTTCCCTTCTTCCCTCATCAACCCCCGCCCCCACTAGGAAGATAAGTAATTCAATACAATTGGTACACGTGTAGCTACACAAAGCGGTTCCATAGTAGTTATATTGTGAAAGACTAAATATATTTCCCTGCATCCTATCCTCCCCCCCCCACTGATTCTATTTTCTATTTTGACCCCGTCCCTTTTCAAAAGTGTGTGTTTCTAAAAACCCTCTCCCCCAATCTGCCCTCCTTTATATTATCCACCCCCCCCCCATCCCTTTCCTCCCTACTTTCCTGGAGGGTGAGATGCCAAAATGAGTGTGTATATTATTCCCTCTTTATTCCAAACTCAATAATAGTAAGGTTGACCCATTCCCTTTGACCTTCCTGCTCTTCCACTCAATTGTAGCAGTTTTCTCTTGCCTCTTTTATATGAGATAATTTACCCTATAATATCTCTCCCTTTCTCCTTCTCTCATTACATTCCTCTCTCACCTCTTAATTTTATTTTTTAGATATCATCCCTTCCTATTCAACTGATCCTGTGCCCTATGTCTATGAATAACTGTGCACACATATACAAACTCACATATGAAATAATACACATATACACCACTCCATGTATACATACACATATATGTATGTACACATATATGCACATATACATATACACATGCGTGTATACATATATAATATATTTATGTGTATGTATGCATACACATCTGTGTATACATATATGTATACATATGTATGTAAGTATACACATATAAATATATATGTATGCATGTGTATATATGTACACATATACATATATGTGCATATATATACACATATACATATATATGCATATATATGCGTGTGTATATATATCTATATATGTATGTATACATTCCTTTCAATTATCATCATACTGAGAAAAGTCTTGTGTTGCAATTATTTTTTTCATGTAGGAATGTAAATAATTCTATATTAATAAGTCCCTTATAATTTCCTTTCCCCGTTTCCATCTCATGCTTCTCTTGTTTCTTATATTTGAAGGCCTTTCTATTTAACTCTGATTTTTTCATCAAGAATGCTTGAAAGTCCTGTATTTCACTGAATGACTATATTTTCCCCTGGAGCATTATCCTCAGTTTTGTTTGGTGGGTGATTCTTGCTTTTCATCCTAGCTACATTGAACTCTGGAATGTCATATCCCAAGCCCTTTAACCCCTTAATGTGAAAGCTGCTAGGTCTTGTGTTATCCTGATTGTGTTTCCACAATTCTCAAATTATTTCTTTCTGACAGTTTGTAACATTTTCTTCTTGACCTGGGAACTCTAGAATTTGGCTATGATATTCCTAGTTTCCTTTTTGGGATATTTTTCAAGAGACAATCAGTGAATTCAATTTCTATTTTGCCCTCTGGTTCTGGAATATCAGGGCAATTTTCCAAAAAAATTTCTTGCAAGATGATTGCTATGTTCTTTTTTTTGATCATGGCTTTCAGGTAGTCCAATAATTTTTTAAATTTTCTCTCTTAGATCTATTTTCCAGGTCAGTGGTTTTTCCAGTGAGATATTTCACATTGCCTTCTATTTTATCATTTTTTTGGATCTGTTTTATAATATCTTGAATTCTCATAAAGCCATTAGCTTCCATTTGCTCTAATCTAATTTTGAAGGAATTATTCTCTTCAGTGAGTTTTTGAAATTCCTTATCCGTCTGGCCAATTCAGCTTTTTAAGGCATTCTCCTCACTGGATTTTTGGGCCTCTTTTGCTATTTGATTAAGTGAATTTTTAAGATGTTATATTCTTCAGGATTTTTTGGGTCTCCTTTAACAGGCTGTTGACTCACTTTTCATGATTTTCTCACATCATTCTCATTTCTCTTCCCAATTTTTTCCTCCACTTCTCTTATTCCATTTTAAAAATCCTTCTTGAGCTACTACATGGGCTATAACAAATTCATATTTTTCTTGGAAGCTTTTGCTGCAATAGTTTTGACTTCATTGACTTCTTCTGATTCCATGTTTTGATCCTTTTGTCCCCAACAAAAGGATTCTGTGTTCTGATTGTGCTCCCTCTGTTTGCTCATATTGTCAGCCACTTACTTGACTTTTGAGCTCTTTGTCATGGTAATAATCTGCTTCCAGAGTGGAGAGAGCTCTGTCACAAATTGCTGAGGTTTGCCCAGATGTTGTCAGAGCTATGAGGAGAGTACTTTCTCTGCAGCCACCACAAGCTCTGACACACTGTTGTTTCTTACCCCAGGACCACCACCCAAGACAAGGATCCAGATCCAAGCAGTACAAAACAAGACTGATTACCCTGGTTGCTTGGTCCCCTTATGATCTCCAGGCCAGGAACTCCAGAGGCAGCCATGTAGAAACAGCTACAGTCACTGTGCCTCTGCCACATCTTGCCCCAGGCTCAGGGGCCAGACTGCTATCTTCCATCACCTGGTTCCCACACAGTTCTCCTCTGAACTTTTATTTTCCCTTTGGTATTTATGGGCTGAGAAGTCTGGAAACCGCCACCACTTATGGTAATTCATTCTCCTGAAGTTTCTTCTGGCCAGTCTGTCACACAGTTCAGGGCCAGCTGGGGTCTGGGACTGCACAGCTCCTGTGGGGCTATGGCTGTCTGCCAGTTAGGTTCCATAGACCCTTTCATTCAAACTTCCAGGCTGCCTGTAGCATGAGATTTGTTTCTCTCTGTCATTTTGTGGGTTCTATAGCCCTAAAATTAGTGTAGAGTCATATTTTACAGGTATTGGATGTGGGTGGAGTAGGAGCTCAGACAATTTCCTGCTTTTACTCCACTATTTTGGCTCCATCCCCCTTTTTGAAAGATATGGTTTTCTTCCTTATCTCTTTTAATTATATATAGTTTTGCTTTTACTTTATCTGAGATTGAAAATGCTAATCCTTTTTTTTTCTACCTCAACTGAAGAATAATAGTTTCTGTTCCAGTCACTTTCCTGAACTCTCTGTTTCAAGTGTGCTTCTTGTAAACAACATATTACAACATTCTGGGTTTTTTTTGGTGTTGTTGTTGTTGTTGTTGTTTTGTTTTTTGTTTTTTGTTTTTGTTTTTTGTTTTGCTTTTTGAAGGGCAATTGGGATTAAGTAACTTGCCCAAGGTCACACGGCTAGGTTTTTGTTTGTGTGTGTTGTGTCTGAGGCTGGATCTGAACTCAGGTCCTTCTGACTCCAGGGCTGACACTCTACTGACTGTGCCACCTAGCCACCCCAGCAAGTGCTCTTTTTTTTAAAACACTGCTAATCTGCTTCTCTTTTATGGGAGAGTTCATCCCATTCACATTAATAGTTATGATTACTACCTCTGAATTTCCATCTATTCTATTCTTCCTCTTGTTAGGGATCTTGTTCTTTTCACCCTTTCTTACTTCATCAATGTTTTCCTTCTGTTCATCATCATTGAGTTTTATGGCTTTCCCCCAATAGGTGTCCCACAGTTAACCCTGAAAATCATCCATATATTCTTTCCATTTATCTTCTGCAAGATCCCTAGGGAGACTGTATATTGGGGTTTTTAGTGGCTTTGGGGGGTATAGCAAGAAATAATGGTCCAATTTGCAGGCACAAACTCCAAAAACAATGCAAGCACAGGTAGAAGAACAACATGACAAATAAGAAAATTATCACAATTGTTACAATTAATGGGAGGTGAAGAATCAATTACAAAATGAGATTAGAATAATTTGATTTTTTTTAATTTCCCCTTTCATGGGGCTATGTGTCATAGTTTTTCCTGACAAACTAATATAAGGTCAATAAGCTTGAACAGTCACAGCACAAAGGATAGCAAAATTATTGAAATGCATAGACTAATCTTAGAGTGAAAATTTACATGATATCAAGATAACTGAGTATTCAGATATAGTGAAAGAATCAAAACCAGCTTCAATGACAACAAAAGTAGCACAATAATTACCATCAAACTGATCCCAATATCCATTTCTCTGCAAATTCCATCTTAGAACTCCAATATCCCATGTCTGGTCTCTGGAGCATCTTATCTTGTGCCAATCTGGAAAGTGTCTTATACTCAGAGGCAATTCTTCACTAGACCTCTTTTTCTGGTTCCAAGTTACTTGTAGAGAATCTTCAAATGTTCCTGATGAAAAATCTTACAGAACAGATCTCAGTACAAGTTGGCACAGCCTCTTAAGCCTGTCCTTCTCTGGTAATTAGTTTTAATTGTGAAAACTAGCTTAAACCTTAGAGTTTTAATATTATTAACAATAGAGCTATAAGAGGGCCATCAAACTAGGAAGCCATTGATCATTTGAAATTTCAGAAAATTTAAGTCTTTATATGTCCCATTAGAAGCATTTACTTTTGACTTGTAGGATTCTCTGACCCTGTTGCTTTTTCAAAATTTTCCACTCTGATTCCAATTCCTTTAAGAGCATCAGAAGCTACTGAATATTCAATCCTATATATGAAAACATAAGTAACAACACTCATGCAGGTAGAGGCTTTCCACCTCTAGGTTTAATGGTTACACAAATGAATTTACTTATAAGAGACAGACTGTACTCCAATTATAAGAAAGGACATGGGACTATAATTAAGTAATTAATTCCCAACTGTATATAGAAAACAATGTATATCATCTGAATAGAACATGTTCAGCTGTTACTCATATTCAAAAGGAATAGATATTACACAAATATTACACTAAGAAGACTGATAATACTAATAGTCTATTTTTTAACGTAGAAGTAAGTTCTTACTTTAACATCACAAATTAATAGATTCATATCTTCATTTCACATTTTGCCTTTGTCCAATTATTCCTAGGTTGTTCTAAAAGAATGAGCCATTTCAGGGATTTAGTCTTATGCATGACTTTGTAAACATTAGCAGAAAGATGACAAACCCCAGTGCTAATTTACCTAATTGATTGGGATACAGAATGACTACACATTCAGATCAAAATAGGAAGATCTGACATACTTGCATTATGCTAATTTCTTCTATTGATCACTTGCTCAGATTATAGAAATTTGCTATAAAATGAAATAGCAAGGCACATGATTATAACAGCATCAAAATTGGTCCTCGATGACTCACTATATAAATGGCAGGATAAAACATTCTTAGCTCTGTTTGACTTCAGGTAAGAGTCACAGTTGACAATAAACAATGTAGTAACAATTACACCTCATAGCCAGACTCAAGAATGACCAGGTGGGAAACATTCCTGTTCAAAAGGAACTCAATGGGGAAACTGAGAAAAAAGGATTCTACCTTATGCTAGGTCAAAGGTTGTCCTCTCTGCTTTCTCCCAGATACAGACCTCTACCTGTAACAATTCAGTCTCACATTCCTTCCGAGTAGCTTGTGACATTTCTCTTGAATAGCAAATTACTGACTTAATGAACCATCAAACAATTATACCTGAATTCAAATGGCCAAACAAAATCAGTTACATTCTCCAAGAGCTTTTACCTCAAATGGCAAGTTTATTTTTCCTTTAGACTATCTTTCTTTATTACCTTCTGTTTTACATCATTCATTTCCACCAGATTTTGAGTTACAATCATTTTCCCCCCGTTATTCCCCTACCCAACCTTCCAGAATAGCAGTCCCACAAGATACGGTTTCCTCCAATCTGCTCTCTCCCATACCTTCTCCCATAAGCCTTTCGACTTTTCCATGAGAGGAAGGTGAATCTTTGTGTCCCAATGCCTGCACATCTTATCTCCCAATTACAAGCAAAAGAGTATTAATAAAAGTATTTATATATATATATATATATATATATATATATATATACACATATATATATATATATATATATATATATATATATATGGAACATTTAATGTTAAGACCTCGAAATCAGATCCATTTCCTTCCTCCTTGTCACCCATTCCCTCTGGGGAGATAAGTAATTCAGTATATGTTGTACATGTCTAGCTATGCAAAACATTATCATAGTAGATATATTGTACAAGGCTGCTTATAATTCCCTTCCACTCATCCCACTCCCCACCTGGTCCATTCCCTATATGATCCTGTCCCTCTTCTATAGTGGGTACTTCCAACCTCCCCTCCCCCCAAGGATGCCCTCCCATCCAGCATCCCTCCTCCCATCCTCCTTCCCCTATTCTGCTGCATGTTGAGATATCCCATTTAGTATGTATGTCATTCTCTCCCTGAACCAAATTCAATGCGAATGTGGTTTTGCCTTTTTTGCCTTCCTATTCTCCCCCTCCCTTGCAACCACTTACCCTTGCTTCTTCTAGATGAGATAGTTTACCCTACCCTGTCTCTCCCCATCTCCTCTTGCCACTTTCTTCTCTCACCTTATAATTTCATCCCTTGAATATTCTCCCTTCCCAACAAATTCAACCTATGCCCTCTATCCATATATAACTGTAACCATATACACACACATTCACATATGTATTCATATGACCACAACCCTTCTTCCATTATTTTCATAGTGAGAAAGATATCATCAGTCACTGTTATTGCTTTTCCATATAGGAATGTAAATAGTTCAACTTTGATAAGTTCCTTTTAATTTCTTTTCCCTGATTGCCTTCTCAGGCATCTCTTCCTTCTTGTGTCTGGATGTCAAATTTTCTATTCAATTCTGGTTTTTTCCTCAAGAATGCTTGAAAGTCCTCTATTCCAGTGAATGACCATATTTTCCCCTGAAACAACATACTCAGTTTTGCTGGGTGGGTGACCCTTGGGTTCATTCCCAGTTCTTTTGCCCTCTGGAATACCATATTCCATGCCCTTCAGTCCCTCAGTGTAGAAGCTGCCAGGCTATTCTGGGCTATTCTGATGGTGTTTCCACAATATTGAAATTGTTTCTTCCTGGCTGCTTGTAGTATTTTCTCCTTGATCTGGGGATTCTGGAACCTGGCTATAATATTCCTGGGAGTTTTCTTTTTGGGATCTTTTTCAGGAGGTGATCTGTGGATTCTTTCAACCTCTATTTTCCCTCTGGATCTAAAACATCAGGGCAATTTTCCTTGAGAATTTCTTGAAGGGTGATTTCTAGGTTCTTTCTTTGATCATGGCTTTCAGGTAGTCCAATAATTTTTAAATTGTCTCTCCTGGATCTATTTTCCAGGTCAGTGGTTTTTCCCATGAGATACTTCACATTGCCTTCTACTCTTTCACTTGTTTGGATCTGCTTAACAGCATCTTGATTTCTCATAAAGTCATTAACTTCCATTTGCTCCAGTCTAACTGTGAAGGAATGCGTCTCCTCAGTGAACTTTTGAGATTCTTTTTCAATCTGGCAAAGTTGACTTTTTAAGGCATTCTTCTCATTGCCCTTTTGGGCCTCCTTTGCCGTTTGAGTTAGTCTATTTTTTAAGGTGTTGTTTTCCTCAGTCAGGCTGTTGACCCTCATTTCATACTTTTCCTGCATCCTTCTCATTTCTCTTTCCAATTTTTCCTCCACTTCTCTTATTTGATTTTTAAAGTCCTTCTTAAGGTCCTCTATGGCCTGAAACCCACTCATGTTTTCCCCAGGGGCTTTTGGAGCAGGACTTCTGACCTCACAGTCCTTTTCCTGCTCTATGCCCCCAAAATAGGAGTCTAGGGTTGCATTTTTCTGTTTCCTTTGCCTTGGCATGTTGCCGCTTAATTACTTGACTTTTGGGCTTGTTGCCACCATATGGCCTGGTGGCAGACAGGAACTTTCGCCCCAAATGTGTGAGGGGGCAAGCTTCCGTTTCTGGCAAGCTGTAAACCCACCCATGACCTCCACCCTAGATCACTATCTAGATCCAGGGAGGTTAAAGCAAGAGCGATTAACCCCCCAAGACTGATCTCTGGATCTCCCTACAGTTCGCAGGCCAGGAGCTGGAGCTGCCTCTGAAAACTACAAAATGGCATGTTTCCTCAGTGGCTTCTCGCCCCCAGGGGAGGGAGCTGACTCATTCCCCAAAAACAGGTCCCAAAGTCCATAGGACACTAACCTCTTACTTTGTCCTAGGCATGCCTATGTTGATAATTCTGGAATCTCCACAGCTGCTGGTGTTCTGGGGTTCCTCCTCAAATGGCAAGTTTTAACCATCACAACTTAGGGCTAGATATAGTTATTTTCACTCTCAGGGAGTTGCAATAAGCAACAAATCTTTACCAAAATTCAAACATATACTAGATATTTTAGTTGTTATCAGTTGATTCAAGTATGAATCAAGGATTTCACTTGTTTTTATTTTCTTCTCAAGTTTAAATTTGTCCTAGTGTAAAAACTAATCATTAGAAATCGTTTATATATCATGCACACTCTGGTAAATTCTCAATAAACCAATTGTATTGTTTTAGGAACTCCATAACCCAAATAAGCTCTTTTCCCAGGGCTAATGGCCTTGTCCATATAGCTGGCTTTAAAAGAAACTGACAGATACAAAATAAATAGGAATCAACCAGGACCCCTGAGATGGCTCTGATCTTGATTCCCTCGTGTGCCCAACTCATTTACACTCAGGGCTGCTGTGGGCTGTGCTCTTTCGCATACACACACACACACACACACACACACACACATTGTGGCAGGGTAGAATAGTATAAGCCTACTGCACACCCCACCTTTCCACACACAATAATCAATTACCAATTCTAGGCTTCAACATTATGACAATAACCTCAGACAACTTAGTTAATACCATTATACTTTCATTAGCAATAGCCAAATAGTGTCTCTTTAACTTCCTCTTAAGTACATGCAAAGGTAGAAATATCTAGTTCCCTAAATTACATTTAAAAACATTATAAGACAAGGTTAGCTAGGCTAATAACATAATTGGTTTTCAGAAATTTTTTCCACTGTCTTTTAGTTTCTTTCAGTTCATACTCTAATAACATCCAACTTATAAAAAGTTGCTCGACATACCTGATAACAAAAGTTTACCATTTGCACAATATTACATATTTGAAACTTGAAACAAACCCATTGCTTATCAGGTTACTCCAGTCCTGTTGAATGCACTTCCAAATTACCTAATACAGAAAACCAGGCATCTCATCATAATTGTCACTGTATACTGATCACATCTAAAATCCCGTATAAAGTTATCAAGCATGAATCAATTATACCTAAGGAAATACTAATAACATTAAACATTTACATTTTATGCCCTCTGCAAGATATTGTGTTGAGCACTTTATAATCTTTTGAAATAAACTGAGATAAATAGATATAAGATAACTTGCTTAAGGTTACTCACTTAAGAAATTTCAGATTCATCCATTTTCTCCATTTGTCTTAATGACAAATAATATGAAAAATTCTAACTTATTTTAAACATCAAATTAGGAGAGATAAATTTTACTTTAAATGTGATTGAAATTAATTCAATTACCTTTTGGTTGTTTCCCAGTCCATACACACACACACACACACACACACACACACACACACACACACACACACACACACACCAAAATAACAAAAACAAATTTTAAAAAAATCCCATTCCCTTTTCTCATGATCCAGAAAAGTGGTTAAGTCCCAGTCCAATTCCAGAGTGCAAGCCTTGAAACTTTCACTGACACAGTCCCAAAAGCTGCCTGTTGAGAATCATGCAAATACAGGCTGTTTACTGCTGGAGCTTTAAAGTAACAGTAAACCTTTTCTTTAAAAGTTTCCAAATTGTTTCTTCTGAAATCCTCTTTGACCACCACCTGTGCAGATTATGACTTTCTTTCTACCCATACTCCTCTCATTCTTATATGCTTAAACTTTCTTGCTTTTCCTTTTACATACATATTTCTTGCTTCTCCTTTTTTACATACATATTTTAATCAAAATTGGATTTTGATTAAAGATCCTTTAAAAGCACACATATCTCTTTTATTATTCTTGTCCAACACTTCTCTTACATTCATCTATTTGTTTTTACATTCATATCTCAAATAATCTTTACTTCACTGAATATATTTTTCTGAAATCCACCCACACATCTATACCTGATGCAGTTAGGGAGGGAAAGAGAGAGGGAGAAAAAGAGAAAGAAACTATTGCCTATACCATCCCTAAAATCTTTGCCTGGATTGCTGTCTTCCCAGGGATCCCCCACCTTACTGCCTTCTTGTCTGCATGTTTAACTCTCTCAAACCCTGCTAACCAGCAAGTTTATATATATATATATATATATATATTTTTGTTATCTACTTTGCCCACCAAGTCCCCAGCTACTGGTGCCCTGGCTTTCCACATGTCTCATTCTAACTGTATCTACTTCATTATACACTGGTTTTCTCTTTCTAGGTCAAGGCACCTTGTGGTAGCTTCCCTCAGTGCTGTAAGGAAGGTCCATCTCATATCAGCCACCTTTTATCCTTCCTTACACAACCTAATGGAACATAACTTTGTCAGGATGATATGTAGGCCATTTTTGCATTTGAGGCACATTCCTATACTTAAGCCATGGCCTACACGTGTCCAGCACACAGGTAACTCCACCCCACTGGTATATTACCTGCTCCCTTGGACATTTATTCAGTATCCTGTTAACTACATCACAATTATCTTTCCTGAAATCCCAGTGCACTGGGTTATTCACAGCCTCCCCCAAAAGAGGACTAATTTGATACTTAAGAGGTTGGAAGCTCCAGATTGATTACAGATAGTAGTTTAATCAATTGGGTAACTTACATTAGAAGACAGGCTGGTGCAGTTGCCAGATGAAACAGTTTCAATTATGGATTGATCCCCACAAAGACCCCAGGAAAACCCAGTTACAATTACAAGTAACAAAGTGAAGAGGAGATATACTGTTGATTAGTAGATATTTGGGGGTTTTTGCTTAGTAATCAGGGCATTTCCAAGCTTGGGCATTAAGCCAGTGCTGTTGAGTGAATGCCCAAACAGAGGATTGTGAGCTGGCCATGTACTGATCATGAACTACTTATTGTGTTCATGTTGTGGTTCTAACCGGTCATGGTATCTGAGTTATGATTTTCATCTATCAATATTTTTAGGTTTTCAACAGTCACAGTATCTAAATTATAGCTTTCACTTCCAGATGTGTTTTATGACTTTTTTCCAATAGTACCCCTGTATCAAATTGTTTGCCATCTGAGGCAGGGGGTAAGAAGAAAGGGATGGAGAGGAATTGAAACTCATAGTTTTAAAAAATGATAGCTAAAAGTAGTTTTTACATGTAATTGGAGAAAAATAAGATATTATTTTTTAAAAGGAGGTGGTGTGGTATATGACATTCTAGAAAGTAAAAAAAGTAGAATTATAAGAAAGAAAGAAAGAAAGAAAGAAAGAAAGAAAGAAAGAAAGAAAGAAAGAAAGAAAGAAAGAAAGAAAGAAAGAAAGAAAAAAGAAAGGAAGGAAGGAAGGAAGGAAGGAAGGAAGGAAGGAAGGAAGGAAGGAAGAAAGGAAGGAAGGAAGAAAGATGGTACTGTATGAGTTGAATATGAAGAAAATTAAGGTGTGAGACAAAAGTATATTGGGAGTAGAAAGGGAAAGATAGGGTAGATTATCTCATATAAAAGAACCAAGGAAAAAGCTTTTACAAAGGAAGGGAAGAGGGGAGAAAAATGAGTGAACCATACTCTCACTGGATTTGGCTTAAGGAAAGAATAGCATACACACACAAATGGGTATATTACCAGGAAAGTAGTGTCAAGAGGATAATATGTGTGGGTGATAGAAGGGAGGGCAGATTGGGGGAAGGAGTAGTTGGAAGGAAACACTTTTTAAAAAGGATAAGGCCAAAGGAGAGAAGAGAATAAATAGGGGGTGGGATAGGATGGAGGGAAATATAGCTAGTCTTTCACAACATGACTATTATGGAAATGTTTTTCATAACTACATATGTATAAACTATATTGAATTGTTTGCCTTCTCAATGAGTGTGAGTGGGGAGGGAAGAAAGGAGAAAACTTGGAATTCACATTTAAAAAAATGTTAAAATTTGTTTTTACATACAACAGGGAACTAAGGTATACAGACAATGGGGTATAGAAAATTATCATGCTATACAAGAAAGTGAGGAGGGGGATGGGAAATTGATAGAGGGAAGGGGAGGGGTGAGATGGAGAAAAATTTGGATCTCAAAATCTTGTGGAAATAAATGTTGAAGACTAAAATAAATTAACTAATTTTAAAAAGATGTAGAAAACTCATAGAAGTAATCTTGTGTACTAAGGAAAAATATTTGAAAGAGAAATCATAATAGATTTAAGTTTAATCTACTTATATTCTTATATGGGAAGATTGGACATATAACTTCTAAGATCTATATCATTGTTATCACATTTATAAGGATCCTATACTGATGGAGGGAGAAGAAGTGAGTTGATTATGGTGGGATGATAAAAGAAAAACAATGTGTGAGAAAAAGGGATTCCCTGGGAGAAAAGAGAAGAGAAAAGAATAGTTAAATTTGTTCATATAAAAGAGATGTAAAGAAAAGGTTTGTGGTAGAGGGGAATATGGTAGGTTGGAATAGACAATGCTTGAAACTCATTTTCATTTAAATTAAATTTAAATATATTCACACTATCAATTCTTCACACAATTGATCTTGCTCAACAGGGAAATATGAGGGGAAAGGGATATGGCATAAGGGGGCTGATGAAAGTGAAGGAATATTTTTTAAAAAGCAATAGTCAGAAGCAATAAAGGAGGGACATGGGAGAGAGAGAGAGAGAGAGAGAGAGAGAGAGAGAGAGAGAGAGAGAGATTCAAATAGAGAAAAGGACAAACAAAAGAAAATAAATTTGAAAGAAATTTACAGTTAGTAATAATAACTGTGAATGTGAATGGGGTGAATTCTTGCCTAAAAAGAAGTGGATAGCAGAATGGATTAGAAACCAGAATCCAACAATATATTGTGTACAAGAGACAAACGTAGCAAGCAGTAACAGAGTTAAAAAATATATTTATGAGGCAGAATATATTATGCTTCAGTTTAATTAAAAAAGAAAAGGGTAGCAATCATGATCCTCAACACAACAAAAGACAAAAGAACTAAAAGAGAGAGCAAGAAAAACTACATTTTGCTAAAAAGCATTATAGACAGTGACATATTATAAATACTAAATATGCATGCACCAAATGGCATAGAATACAAATTCTTAAAGAAAAAGTAGAATGAATTATGGGAGAAAACTACAATAAAACAATATTAGTGTAAGACTTTAATTTTCCCTTGTCGGAACTAGATCAATTTAAACATGAGAAAAATAAAAACAAATTTAAAAAAATTTAAGGAGATAAACAGAATCTTAGAAAAGTTGGACATAGCAATCCCTGTAGAAAACTGAATAGGAGTGGGAAGAAGTACACATTTTTCTCTTCTGTCAATGGTAGCTTTACAACAATTGACCTTTTATTAGGGGAGAAAAATCTTCACAGTCAATTGCAGGAAAAAAACCCATAAATATTAAATGCATCCTTCTCAGATCATCATGCAACAAAATTACATTCGATAAAAGGTCATAGAAGCATGGGTTAAAAATTAATTAGAAATTTAATAACCTGATCCTATAGAATGAACTACTCCAAGAACAAATCATAGGACCAATAAATAATTTCATTAATGAGAATGACAACTGTGTGACAACATGCCAATGAAACAGTCAAAGCAGCACTTAGGGGGAAATTTATATCTCTAAATGTGCATAGTAATAAAATATAGAAATAATATATCAATGAATTAAACATGCAGCTAAAAGACTAGAAAAAGAAAATTAAAAATTCCAATTTGAACCCCAAAATAGACATCCTGAAATTCAAAGAGAGATTAATATGATTGAATTTTTTTAAAAAATGAACTAATACATAAAGTTGAGAAATGAGCCTTTGAAAGTCCTTGAAAAATAATAACACATTCATATTAAGAATATTATGAAGCATATTAATATATGAAATGTTTTATAAAATCATAAGTAATATCTAACTAAAACTAAGAGCAAGCTTTATATGCAATTGGCAAGAACTCAAAGCCTCCCAATAAGATCAGGGGTGAAGTAAGGATTAACATCACTGTTATTCAATATTGCATTAGAAACACTAGCTATATCATAAGAAAAGAAATTGAAGGAATATAAAATATAAATATGCCATGAGGATAAAAGACTATCAATCATTGCAGATGATATGATGATATACTTAAAGAACCCGAGAACACAATTTTAAACCTAGTTGAAACATTTAAAATCTTTAGCAACTAATTCAGCATTTCCACTTATTACATAAAAAATCCAACAGGAGTAGAGAAATTCCATTTAAAATAGCTGCAGATGGGGTGTATGGGGTGGAGGCTGTGGCAAGATGGCAGATTAGAAACAGGATTTCTGGGCAGCTCTGGCTCCCCACTTCCCAATCCAGGGGACTCTGAACAAGCTTTGGAGCTACAGAGCACACAAAATGACACAGAGAAGCTAACCTTTTGCTGAGGACAGCCCAGGAGCCCAGCAGGGAGCAGCAAGCATAGAGCTCTGGGAACCAATCCCAGCACCACGTGAGCCAGAGGTTTTAGCCCCACGGCAGGCCTGACCAGAAGCCAGCCAGAGGGACTCAAGAACCCCAGAAGCTGTGGAGTTTCCAGAATTATCGACACATAGATGCTAAGGACATAGTGAGTGGTCAGTGCACTGTGGACTTTGGGACCAGTAGTGGGGAGAGCACATCAGATTTTTCCCCCAGGATGAAAAGCCGCTGAGACACTTAGGTACAGTGGGCAACAAGTTGCAACTTCAGCTCTTGGCCTGCAGACTGTATGGGGACCAAGCAACCAACAATCTTGGGGTAATCCCTCTTGCTTTAACCTGCTTGGATCTGGATTGCGGTGTAGAGTGGAGATCTTCGGGTGTGTGACCAGCTTGCCAAAGAGTGTGGAGGCTTCACAGAGGCCACCCAACTAATACCTCCAGCAGCTGAGAAAACAACAAAGTTTGGGACAGAAGCTCCCCTGTCTAGGGGCAGAGTCCTACTGTGGCAAAAAGCACAGGGGTCAAGTGACTAAGTGGCGACATGAGTAGGCAAAGGAAGAAAAATAAACAGAGTACCCCAACTTTACACTCCTACTTTGGCAACAAAAACGATCAAAGCATGGAACAAGAGGGAGACAGTGAAGTCAGAACTCTTGCACCAAAAGCTTCCAAGAAAGATACGAGCTGCTTACAGACCATAGAGGAACTTAAGAAGCAAATAAGAGTAGTGGAGGAAAAATTGGGGATAGAAATGAGAATGATGCAAGAAAATTAAAAAATTCCTCAACAGCCTGCTTGAGGAAAATAACATCTTAAAAATAGACTAACTCAAATGGCAAAAGAGGCTCCAAAAGGCAATGAGTATAGGAATGGCTTTAAAAAAAGCCAAATTTGCCAGATGGAAACAGAATCTCAAAAGCTCCCTGAGGAGAATCATTGCTTCAGAATTAGATTGGAGCAAATGGAATCTAGTGACTTTATGAGAAATCAAGATGCTGTTAAACAGATCCAAAAAATGAAAGAATAGAAGGAAAAGTGAAATATCTCATGGGAAAAACAACTGACCTGGAAAATAGATACAGGGGGGATAATTTAAAAATTATTGGACTACCTGAAAGCCATGATCAAAGAAAGAACCTAGAAATCATCCTTAAAGAAATCCTCAAGGAAAATTGCCCTGATGTTTTAGACCCAGTGGGTGAAATAGAGGTTGAAAGAATCCACCATTCTCCTTCTGAAAAAGATCCCAAAAAGAAAACTCCTAGGAATATTATAGCCAGGCTCCAGAACTCCCAGATCAAGGAGAAAATACTATAAACAGCCAGGAAGAAACAATTTCAATACTGTGGAAACACAATCAGGATAACACAGGATCTGGCAGCTTCTACAATGAGGGATAGAAGGACTTGGAATATGATATTCCAGAGGGCAAAGGAGCTGGGATTAAAACCAAGAATCACCTACCCAGCAAAACTGAGTATCATATTTCAGGGGAAAATATGGTCATTCAGTGGAATAGAGGACTTTCAAGTATTTTTGACAAAAAAACCAGAGTTGAATAAAAAATTTGACTTTCAGATATAAGAAGCAAGAAAAGCTTGAGAAGGTAAACAGGGAAAAGAAATCATAAGGAACTTATCAAAGTTGAACTATTTACATCGTTACATGGAAAAACAATAATTGTAACTTATGAAACTTTTCTTAGTATGAATATAGTTGAAGAAGGGTATGTGAGCATGGGAATACACATGTGAATTCTGTATATATATTTACAGGTATACATAGATCGAGGGCACAGAACCATTTTCATAAGAAGGTATGATCCTTAAAGGTTGAAACTGAGAGGTGAGAGAGGAATATGTCAGGAACAGATGAGGAGAGAAAGAATTAGGTAAATTATCTCATATAGAAGAGGAAAGGGAAAATGGTTACAATGGAGGTGAGGAATAGGAAGGCAAAAAGGCCAAACCTTATTCTCATTGAATCTGGCTCAGGGAGAGAATCATATACATACTAAATAGGATATCTCATCCTGCATGAGAGTAGGGGGGGGAAAGGGATTAGAGGCAGAATGGTGGAAGGGAGGGCAGGCTGGGGGGGAAGGGAAGTTGAAAGCACCCACTTTTGAAAGGGTACAGTAGCACAGTAGAGATTGGAACAAGTGGGAGGTGGGATAGGAGGGAGGGAAAAATAGTCAGTCTTTTAAAATATATCTACTATGATAATGTTTTGCATAGCTGCACCATATACTGAATTGCTTATCTCCCCAGTAAGGGTGGGTGACAAGGGAGGAAGGAAATTAATTTGGAAATCAAAGTTTTAAATTCAAATGTTTAAAAATATATAAATACTACTATTAATAATATTTTACATGTAATTTGGAAATAAGATATACAGGCATTGGGGCATAGATGTCCACCATGCCCTACTGGAAATGTTGTAGGAGGTATGGGAGAAGATATGGGGGAGAGCAGATTGGAGGAGGGGGTATCCAGTGGGACCAATATATTGCGGTGATGGGTAGGGGGAAAACATGGAAAAAATTGTAATTCAAAATCTGTCGGAAATGAATGATATAAACCAGAAGTAAATAAGGTATTTGGGAAAATAAAACAAAATAAAATAACTTCAGACAGTATTAAAAACCTAGGAGTCTACCTTTCTATTCAAAGCCAGGGGTAGCAAATAATACATAGTATGGTCATAATTCAGTAATCTTCTGATGGTATTTAGTTTGCCCATAGTTTTAGCAGCTTGGATTGCAAGCTTTCTTTTTTACATTGAATACTATAGTAGATTCTCTTTGAATAATGTGCATAAACACAAATAAGTTATCACAATCAAAAAATTTTATTTAGAGAGGACATGAGCAAATGCTGGGGTTATATGAATAAAATTACAAAACACTCTGTTGACAAAAGCTCTAAACAACTGTAGAAATATTAACTGGATATGGGTAGGCTGAATCAATATAAGAAAAATAACAATTCTAACTCCTAAATTTGTTTATTCAGTGTTGGACCAATCAAAATATAAAAGAATTATTTTGTCCAACTGAAAAAATAAAATTCACCTGGAAGAACAAAGAATATCAGGGGAATCAATGAAAAAAGTATGGAGTATTATGAGATTTCTACATATATTGCAGAGGTAATCATCAAAACAATCTGGTAATGGTTTAGAAATAGAGTAGTGGGTAAGTGAAAGAGATTAGGTACACAGCACAGCTTGGTAAATGACCATAGTTGCTTCCAAGATACAAGGTCTGGGAGTAAGAACTCATCCTTTGTTAAAAATTTCTGGGGAACTGAAAAGCTTCTCCATGAATCCTATCTGTTTGTTGAATTTTTCCACCACTCAGAGCTCCATTAGAGAATTTCTGAATAAAACAGATGTCCTCATTTTCACAATATAGATAAAAGCTTTCTATGTCAGTACTCAAAGTAAAAGTGTATTTGGTAATGGACGATACTAAAACCATACCAAAACATAATACAGAGAAAAATATGAAGAATTTATATCTGTAGGGGCGGCTAGGTGGCGCAGTGAATAGAGCGCTGGCCCTGAAGTCAGAAGGACCTGAGTTCGGAGCGGGCCTCCGACACTTAATCCACACAAACAAAAACCTAGCCGTGTAACCTTGGGCAAGTTACTTAACCCCAATTGCCCTAAAGGGGCGGCTAGGTGGTGCAGTGAGTAAGAGTGCCGGCCTCGGAGTTGGGATGACCCGACTCCGGAGTTGGGATGATCCGGCCTCAGAAAATGAGCACCCACGCATAAATAATGACTAGCCGTGTAACCTTGAGCAAGTTACTTAATCCCGATTGCTTTAAAATAAAAAAAAATAAAATAAAATAAAAAGAATTTATATCTGTATATTACACTAGATATATTTCTTTCCTCATATGGTGAATCTCTCTTTCTTCCCAGACAATACCTTTCATATGTTTCCCACATTATCTGAATAACTCATGACTTCAGCAGAAGAAAAAAAAAATCAAAGTCTTTAATCTCCTATGCCAAGCTTCAGTACCCTGTTACTCCATCAGTTGGGGGGCCAACATAAAATCCATGAGCTATTATAGTAAACTATTTTGATAACTGCATTTAAGTAAAATTGGTTTCCTTTGATATCTTACCTTTTTTATTTAATTTTTTTTTTTCCTGAGAAGGGGTCCAGGAGCTTTTAATAGCCACAGGGGAAAAAGTTGTTTTTTTTTGTTTGTTTGTTTGTTTGCTTCATTTTTGCCTTTTGTTTTCCTTCCCCCATCCCATAAGCAATAGACAGTAAAAGTAGGTTCTTTAACAGACAAGTGACGTAGTTAGAACTCTGCTTTAGGAACATCAATTTGCCAAGCATGTGAAAAAAAGAGAAATATTGAATACAGGGAGCCAAGTTGTGTAACTGATATAGTTTGGGGGGGGGGACAGTGCTTAATAATGAGAGACAGTAGGGTGTGAGTGGAGTGGAAAAGAAATATATAAGGCAACTCTAATTGCTTTATTTTACCCCCTCCAAAAAATATATGAGATCATAAGAAGAGGGGGAAAAAACTAGAACCTCCTCTTTTTATGTCCTTATCACTTCTGTATAAAGTACACGAGAAAATCATGACTTTCTTTGTCTGAATTTACGTTTCTACCTTTTCTTGCAGCCAGGTTAAAAGATTCATTGGATTATTTTTCCCCCCTCTGTTATAAACTAGAGATAACTTTTGGACAGTTATCTCTCTTCTTCCATTTCTTCTTCTGCTTCTTCACTTCCATCATTTAATTTCTCTCATTCCTCCTTCTTTTTGGAAAGCTGTCCACTTCTCCTTCTCTCTTTTTCTCTTCCATTAGTCTATATATCTTGGAGGTAGGAAGGAGGTAGGAATGAATATAATTTTCTGAAAAATAAATTGCTCAACTGGATAATGGTCAGATATTCAAATATCACCTAATTCCATTCTATTTATACGAGTATTTGTATGCACATAACTTTGTGTAATTTCTTTCGAATTCTCTTTTTAATTCACTAAAATCACTTGAATATTTGTATTGGTAATGAGTTAAATTATTACTTCATTGGCTATTTGTTTGCAACTATTCATTAAATATCTTTCTTTACTACTCTAAAACAAAGTCGTATTTATTTGTTGAAAAAAGTTTAGCCTGCCAAAGCATTCTATCATCACTTATCCAAAAGGTCCATAGCATTGCTGGCTGGAAAGGGCACTCAGTTCAGACTTGAAATCCTTTCCCAAAGAAGTGCTTATTACAATTTAGCTGAAAATGGAGGCATATGGTGCCAAATGATTGGAGTGTTGCTGAGAGCTACTTCTCTACATTCTTCCCCCTTTCATATTTCAAAAGGATATGAGGCTTATAATTCTTCTCTATACAGAAAGCACATGTTTTTCATACAAAATGTACCTTCATAATTGCAAGATTATCCTACTGATGTCAGTTATTATTAGTGTTTGTTACTGGTCAAAACCTCAGTTTGTGACCACTAGTCATTTCCAAACTATATACATGCAAATCGCAGATACACATGCACACACATACCTATATAATTTGTTTGATTTGAAATTGCTGATGCTTAAAAGTATCTAATTTGTACTCAGAAACATAAGATTATGTCTCAAATAATTACTCACTTTGACTCTTAAAATATGAAAACTGAAACCTCTATGTTCATAATTCAATAGTCAGATTCCCCTTTCCTTTTCCCTTTTATCTTAGGAATCATAGATACAGATCTGGAAGATTCTTTAGAGATTATTTTAGAATCCCAGCTTTATATCTATAAAAACTTCAGTAATTATATAATCCAGTCACTTCATTTTATATCTGAGGTCAATAAAGCCCACATAAGTGAATTGAATTATGAAAAATGAGTCAGTGCCCTTTGCTCTATAGATATTGCACTGCTTTTTGTACTATGTTAATTTGTTAGCTATGACTTTCCTCCTCAGAATAAAAAGCAAAGTCAACCTCAACTATACGAAAGAAATTCCTCCATTACCGATATACACATGACCAAATTTAAGACAAAAACTTTATTTAATGAGAGAATTAATTTTATTTCTTTCTCAAGTAATTCATCATTTAAAATTTATCAAAAGTCTACTTTGTAGCAAACACTGAGTTTGGTATTATCAGATATTTAAAAAAAAGTTCAGTTGAGACTTATCACCAATCTTTATAAAACATACATTCTAAAGGGGGGTTAATACAGACACAAATTATTATTATGTAGTATAAGAAAAATTTTTGAGAAGCAAAAATTGCAATGCACATTCCTAAGGCAAAATTCAGGAAAGTCTTCATCTTGGAGTAGAATTTTAATTTAATTTACTTAAAGGAGAGATTGAATTTTGAGCTAATTTTAAGATCCTAGTAGACATGGAGTGATCATTTTTCAGACTTGTTTTTTTTTTTAAAAGAAGGGAGCATATGCATTTTATTTTACAGCGCCTTTTCATTCAAAGCCAAAATTTTAAAATTCTTTTCAATCTAAAATCTAGCTTTTATGCTAGAAATTAAAGTGGAAACACTCTTAAATTATAAAAAATAGCAGAAGTTAGTTGAGCAAAGAACATTAACTCAGGTGATATTTAATGTTTTTGATGAGTTAAATTTCTATATTTCTAAGTCTAGCAACTTAAGATACTTTTACTATTATGTACTTTTAAATTTTATGTACCAAATTATTCCAAAAGATCTGCAAATATATCACATATCCTGTGAAATATTAGATGTGAAAATAAAATAAAAGGCACTTTGTTATTAAAGGAATTTATGTCACTGAATGAGCTTTCATGACATATGCCTGCTCAACAGTAAGTAGCTTACCTGTGTTTCCTGTATCACTTTATACAATTGAATTTTCACCTTACTGCTTATTTAAAAAAAATAGCGTGAAAAAAATTTTATATTCCATTCCAACTTACAGTTCCTGTAAAATTTAGATAGTCAAAGATGCTAATAATATGACAAGTGACCAAGTTATTTGATAAGCAGCTAGAAATTAATAACCTACCTCTCAATTACAGTTGGAGAATGAATTGCTCTACAAATCAGTTTTGAGATAATGATACTAGGAGTTCATAGGGTCTTAATCACATTGACTGCTTCATCTTATTTATTTTAAATATGTGGATTTTTTTTTTAATTTTCGCCAAGACATAAAACAAAATAGCTTTTTTTTTCCCCAAGGGTATTATTATCTTCTGGTTTGCATCATTCATTTCTGCCAAATTTTGAGTTACAAGTTTTTCCTTGGTTTTCCCCTACCCACCACCTCAGAATAGCAGTCCCACAGGATATCCCCTCATCCATTCTGCTCTCTCCCATCTCTTCTCCCATACCTCCTTTGACTTTTCCATTAGGGTAAGGTGAATCTGTGTGCCCCAATACCTGCACATCTTATCTACCAAGTACACACAAAATAGTATTAATAATAGTATTTACATTTAATTGAAACATTTAATTTTAAAACTTCAAATTCCAGATCCATTGCTTTTGTCCCCTGTCACAAACTCCTGCTGGGAAGATAAGCAATTCAGTATGTGTTAAACATGTATAGCTATGCAAAACATTACAATAGTAGATATATTTTAATAGACTGCTTATATTTCCCTCGCACCCATCCCATCCCACATTTGGTCCATTCCCTACTTTGATCCTGTCCCTCTTCAAAACTGGGTGCCTCCAACCATCCCTCCCCCCAGAATGCCCTCCCCTTCATCCTGCTCCCTCTAATCCCCCTCCCCACTACTCTTCTGCAGGGTGAAATATACCATTTAGTATGCATGTCATTCTCTCCCTGAGTCAAACCCAAAGAGAACATGGTTTTGCCTTTTGGCCTTCCTGTTCTTCCCCTCCCCTGCCATTACTTCCCCTTGCCTCTTCTACATGAGATAGTTTACCCCCGACCCTGTTTCTCCCTATCACCTCTTGCCACATTCCTCTCTCACCTCTTAACTTCACCCCTTGAATATCCTCCCTTCCCACTAAATTCGACCTGTGCCTTCTATCCATGTATAACTGTAAACATATATACACGCATTCACATATGTATTCATATGTCCATATACCCTTCTTCAACTATTTTCATACTAAGAATGGTTTCATCAGACACAGTTATTGTTTGTCCATATAGGAATGTAAATAGTTCAACTTTGATAAGTTCCTTTGGGTTCTTTTCCCTGTTTACCTTCTCAAGTATCTCTTGGTTCTTGTCTCTGAATGTCAACTTTTCTATTCAACTCTGGTTTTTTCACCAAGAATGCTTGAAAGTTTGGGGGAGGCTAGGTGGCACAGTGAGTAAGATCACTGGCCTCGGAGTTGGGATGACCCGAGATCGAATCCGGCCTCAGAAAATGAGCACCCACACATAAATAATGACTAGCCTTGTAACCTTCAGCAAGTTACTTAACCCCAATTGCTTAAAAAAAAAAAAAGAAAGCTTGAAAGTCCTCTATTCCACTGAATGACCATATTTTCCCCTGAAACAAAATACTCAGTTTTGCTGGGTATGTGATTCTTGTTTTTTTTCTTTTTTTTTTAAATTTATTTATTTATTTATTTAAACAAATGCTTTATTAACTTCTCTTTTACATCATTCATTTCTGCCAGATTTTGAGTTAAAATCATTTTCACCCCCATTATTCCCCTACCCAACCTCCCAGAACAGTAATCCCACGAGATATCGCTTCCTCCAATCTGCTCTCTCCCATACCTTCTCCCATACCCCCATCGACTTTTCCATTAGAGGAAGGTGAGTCTTTGCATGCCAATGCCTGCACATCTTATCTCCCTATTACAAGCAAAAGAGTATTAATAATAGTATTTATATATATTTGAAACATTTAATGTTACGACCTCGAATTTCAGATCCATTTCCTTCCTCCCTTGTCACCCATTCCCTCTTGGGAGATAAGTAATTCAGTATATGTTGTACATGTCTAGCTATGCAAAACATTATCATAGTAGATATATTGTACAAGGCTGCTTATAATTCCCTCCCACTCATCCCACCCCCCACCTGGTCCATTCCCTACATGATCCTGTCCCTCTTCTATAGTGGGTACTTCCAACCTCCCCTCACCCCAAGGATGCCCTCCCATCCATCATCCCTCCTCTCATCCCCCTTCCCCCTATCCTGCTGCAGGTTAAGATATCCCATTTAGTATGTATGTCATTTTCTCCCTGAACCAAATTCAATGTGAATGTGGTTTTGCCTTTTTAGCCTTCCTATTCTCCCTCTTTGCAACCACTTCCCCTTGAATCTTCTACATGGATAAGTTTACACTACCCTGTCTCTCCCATCTCCTCTTGCCACTTTCCTCTCTCACCTCATAATTTCATCCCTTAAGTATTCTCCCTTCCCAACAAATTCAACCTATGCCCTCTATCCACATATAACTGTAACCATATACAAACACATTCACATATGTATTCATATGACCACACACCCTTCTTCCATTATTTTCATAGTGAGAAAGATATCATCAGTCACAGTTATTGCTTTTCCATATAGGAATGTAAATAGTTCAACTTTGATAAGTTCCTTTTATTTCTTTTCCCTGATTACCTTCTCAGGCATCTCTTCCTTCTTGTGTCTGGGTGTCAAATTTTCTATTCAATTCTGGTTTTTTCCTCAAGAATGCTTGAAAGTCCTCTATTCCACTGAATGACCATATTTTCCCCTGAAACAAAATACTCAGTTTTGCTGGATAGATGACCCGTGGGTTCATTCCCAGTTCTTTTGCCCTCTGGAATATCATATTCCATGCCCTTCGATCCCTCAGTGTAGAAGCCGCCAGATCCTGGGCTATTCTGATTGTGTTTCCACAATATTGAAATTGTTTCTTCCTGTCTGCTTGAAGTATCTTCTCCTTGATCTGGGGATTCTGGAACCTGGCTATAATATTCCTGGGAGCTTTCTTTTTGGGGTCTTTTTCAGGAGGTGATCGGTGGATTCTTTCAACCTCTATTTTGCCCTCTGGATCTAAAACATCAGGGCAATTTTCCTTGAGAATTTCTTGGAGGGTGATTTCTAGGTTCTTTCTGTGATCCTGGCTCTCAGGTAGTCCAATAATTTTTAAATTGTCTCTCCTGGATCTATTTTCCAAGTCAGTGGTTTTTCCCATGAGATATTCCACATTGCCTTCTACTCTTTCACTTGTTTGGATCTGCTTAACAGCATCTTGATTTCTCATAAAGTCATTAGCTTCCATTTGCTCCAGTCTAACTCTGAAGGAATGAATCTCCTCAGTGAACTTTTGAGATTCTTTTTCCATCTGGCAAATTCGACTTTTTAAGGCATTCTTCTCCTCATTGCCCTTTTGGGCCTCCTTTGCCATTTGAGTTAGTCTATTTTTTAAGGTGTTGTTTTCCTCAGTCAGGCTGTTGACCCTCATTTCATACTTTTCCTGCATCCTTCTCATTTCTCTTTCCAATTTTTCCTCCACTTCTCTTATTTGATTTTTAAAGTCCTTCTTAAGGTCCTCTATGGCCTGCAACTTGCTCATGTTTTCCCCTGGGGCTTTTGGAGCAGGACTTCTGACCTCACAGTCCTTTTCCCGCTCTATGCCCCCAAAATAGGAGTCTAGGGTTTCATTTTTCTGTTTCCTTTGCCTTGGCATGTTGCCACTTAATTGCTTTACTTTTGGGCTTGTTGCCACACTATGTCTTTAAGGCCAGATAGAGGAATTTTCGTCCTGAACGTGTGGGGGGAAACTTCCGTTTCTGGCAAGGTGTAAACCCACCCACGACTTCCACCCTAGATCGCAATCCAGATCCAGGGAGGTTAAAGCAAGAGCGATTACCCCCCAAGACTGATCGCTGGATCTCCCTACAAATTTGCAGGCTGGGAGCGGGAGCTGCCTCTGAAAACTACAAAATGGCGTTTGTCCTCAGCAGCTTCTAGCCCCCAGGGGAGGGAGCCGACGCATTCCCTAATACCAGTCCCAAAGTCCATAGGACACTAACCTCTTACTTTGTCCCAGGCTAGTCTATGTTGATAATTCTGGAGTCGCCACAGCTCCTGGTGTTCTGGGGTTCCTCCAGCTGGCTGCTGGCCCTGCCGCCCGGGGGCTAAAACCTCAGCTCATGCAGACCTGGGCTCGGCTTGGCTCCTGTGCTCTGTGTGCTGCACTGCCAGGTCCCAGAACACTGCACTGGTCCTTCCTGCAGGGCTGCTGCGCTGTCCTCAGCGGGAGGTTAGCTTCTCTGTGTCGTTCTGTGGGTGCTGGGGCTCCAGAAGTTGTTCAGAGTCCCCTTTTACATCGTTTGGGGGGAATGTGGGGGCAGAGTGGCTTGGATGGGCTGTTTCTACTCCGCCATCTTGGCTCTGCCCCCCGTGATTCTTGGTTTTAATCCCAGGTGCTTTGCCCTGTGGAATATCATATTCCATGCCCTTCAGTCCCTCACTGTAGAAGCTGCCAAGTCCCATGCTGTACTGATTGTGTTTCCACAATATTGAAATCGATTCTTCCTGGCTGCTTGGAGTATTTTCTGCTTAATCTGGGAATTCTGGAACCTGGCTATAATATTCCTAGGTGTTTTCTTTTTGGGATATTTTTCAGGAGGTGATCTGTGGATTCTTTCAACATCTATTTCCCCCTCTGGGTCTAAAACATCAGGGCAATTTTCCTTGAGAATTTCTTGAACGATGATTTCTAGGTCCTTTCTTTGATCATGGCTTTCAAGTAGTCCAATACTTCTTAAATTATCTCTCTTATATCTATTTTCCAGGTCAGTGGTTTTTCCCATGAGATATTTCACATTGCCTTCTATTCTTTCATTTGTTTGGATCTGTTTAATAGCATCTTGATTTTTCATAAAGTCACTAGCTTCCATTTGCTCCAATCTAACTCTGAAGGAATGAATCTCCTCAATGAGCTTTAAATATTCTTTTTCGATCTGGCAAATTTGGCTTTTTAAGGCATTCTTCTCCTCATTGCCCTTTTGGGCCTCCTTTGCAACTTGAATTAGTCTATATTTTAAGATGTTATTTCTCTCAGTCAGGCTGTTGGCTTTCATTTCATGCTTCTCCTGCATCCTTCTCATTTCTCTTTCCAATTTTTCCTCCACTTCTCTTATTTGGTTTTTAAAATCCTTCTTAAGGTCCTCTATGGCCTGTAACCAGCTTGTATTTTCACTTGGGGCTTTTGGTGCAGGAGTTCTGACCTCACAGTCCTCTTGTTCCATGCTTTGATCATCTTTGCCCCCAAAATAGGAGTCTAATGTTGAATTTTTCTCTCTATTTTGTTTCCTTTGCCTAGCTATGTTGCCAGTTAATTACTTGACTTTTGGGCTTGTTGCCACAGTAGGACTCTGCCACCAGAGAGGGAAACTTCAGTCCCAAATGTTGGGGTCTTTTCAACTGCTGGGGGCATTAGTTGGGTGCCCTCTGTGAAGCCCCCATACACTCTGGCAAGTTGGATATACACCCCAAGACCTCCACCCCAGACTGCAATCCAGATCCAGAGAGGTTTAAGCAAGAGCAATTACCAGCCCAGACTGGTCACTGGATCTCCCTACATTTCACAGGCCAGGAGCTGAAGCTGCAGGAGCTGAAGCTGAGGCTGCCGGGCTGTCCTCAGTGGGAGTTTAGCTTCTCTGTGTCATTCTGTGGGTGCTGGAGCTTCAGAGATTGTTCAGAGTTTCCCTTTTACATGCTTTTGAAGTGGTATGGCCTGGAGTGCTGTGGAAGTGCTATTTTTATTCTGCCATCTTGGCTCCACCCCCAACAAAATAGCTTTCAATCAACAGAGGTTTGAAAATTTCTTGGGTTTGATGACTAGAAAAATCAGAAGGGAAAGTCACTCAAATTGTAAAGGAACAGTACATGGCAATACCAAGTACATTTATTGATGTATCAACAATGATGTATAAATAAGGAATAACCCCAAATTCAAAGCCTAAATACTACACTGGTGGCTTTAATATATTAAAATAATTAAGATGTCTTCAGCACACTGTGATTTTTTTATGGAGGATTCATGGCAAAATATATATAAGTATCATATAGGATGATAAAGAATGGAAGTGTCATATTCTACATTGTGAGAGAAACATCCATACAAACAAAATTATAAAATTATCAAAGGACCAAACATTTAAATTTTTTCTGATCACCATTATAAGATTTATCCATTGTATTTTAAACCATTTTTCCCTGTTTTGTTATCTTAATGTCAACTGCTGTTATTTCCTTTTTCTTATACTCTAATGATTTCCTTACATCTGCCATGACCTGAGAAATAAGACACATGATCTTATTAAAACTATAGGTGCTTTGAATCAATACATACAAAGTTTGATCTAAATTAATATCCTACGGAAAATAGTATAATTTCCTTATGCAGGGGGTTCAGCAATAATAATTACTTCATGTTAGAATCTCTCTCTCTCTCCCTCTCTCTCTCTCTCTCTCTCTCTCTCTCTCTCTCTCTATTTATATCTGTCTCTGTCTCTGTTTGTCTATCTCTCTCATGACATGCACACACTCACAGGCATGCACACCACTTATTTTGTATATCTTAGCTATATTTCAGATGATCAAGTTTTTCTGGAATTCTGACCTCTGAGCAAGTGAGATGCTAGTGGATTTGAAAATATTTTAATAAAATATCATATGAACATGATTGAAACCAACCGAGAATCCAACAGACTTTCATTTCAATTAAACCCATTCAAACTCTAAAAAAATTGTGGCTAGTGTGGTAGCAAAAAGCTTATATGTCAAGGTCGTGTTAAAAGTTACTACTGAAACTAATTTTTTTTGCAAAATACAATTAGAAATATATTTAATTACTCTTCCATAATGTGTTATTGTTGTTATCATGGTTATTTACTCACCAAAGGTAAATTGTTATTTTGAAATACTTTATGTATTATTTTGATTCAGACATATGTTTTTTATTAAAATGGAAATAAATAATGCTTTGGTGCAGATCAACAACTCATTATCAATATGCCTCCAGAGTTACATGTAACACTGGGTTGAGTCACTCACTCACCTAAGCTGCACCTTTAGTATTCATTAAGGGTACAATAGAACTCTAAGGATTGCTCATTATGGGGTCAACTCACTTAGTTTGGTGCCATGTGATAGCTCTCAGGAATTTTTAGAAATCAGAAGTAAAATTCTAAAAAATTGACCAATAATTAATTTTGAAACAGATGTAATCAAATCTCTCTGTGTTTTTAAATTTTACAAAATTCAGTAGGTTTCTCATTCAGGTATGTTTCATTAAAGAGAAGAAGGGGACAGCAGAGTATGAGATGGATAGTATAGTGTAAGAAACAAATATCAGACAATGAAAGTTAGAATTGCTTGGCCTAGTGTGGTCTGTGGGATCAAAAAGAGATGGACATGACTGAAAATGAAAAATAAAAATGTTTTATTAAACTCAGAGAATTTAACATAAGATCTAAAACTGGAAATATACTTTAAGACCACTTAATCTATCTGCCTCAGTTCATAGACAAGTAAATAGAGGATAGAGGGACTTTTACAAATGTGTACAGTAGGAAGTATCAGATGTGTTATTTGAACCACTTCGAAATCTTTCTCTAAACCAGAGTTCCAGAGTCAGAGGTTTTAGCCCCAGGGTGGCTGGATTGGCAGCCAGCTGGAGAGACTCCAGAACACCAGCAGTT